>JABWIB010000368.1:24446-48035 GCA_016617825.1 Platyplectrum ornatum
TATATATATATATATATATATATATATATATATATATATATAATATATCTACGGTAAAAAGAGGAATGTTTTACTTTGTCTACACAACAATGCCTGAGGGAGGACAGGCTGGAGGAAGGGAAGAGATCAGCTGTAGACATTGGAAATCTGAAGGACTTCTATAAAGCAGCAGGAAGCGTTGACTGAACAGACGTACAACCTTTGTGCTCGGGTTATTGTTAAATTTTAATTAAACAGGCGAAGGCCTGCGGTGGAGAGTTTCCAGAGAGAACGAACCCAGGTGACAGGTTCTTAATGAGGTAAATACTAAGTGACCCCTGACAGGATCAAGAGGATCTATCCTGTATAAACAGGCGAATATACTCCAACCTCACACCCTGTATTACTTTTAGTGTTCTGTTTTATTTATTTTTGGCTATTGTGTTTATTAAGTTTCTTTGTGACCCAGCCAACTGTTCTGGATCATTCTTAGTTGTTTAGCTATAGTGCAAATGCACAGTAGCAAAAATCTGCCTAATTAAACCTGGGTATTTTACTGGGCTCAGACCTTTAAAGATGTTCTACCTCCAGTCATATTGCAGTGTTGACAAAGGAATTTCCCAGCATTTTGGTGAAGTTCCCAGGTCGACCCTGTTCACTCTGAACCTGGGTAGCTCATTGATTAAAACTGTCACTCAACAGCTGTGATTGGCTGTTAAACATATGCATTGTTTACACATCCAATCAACTCCTCAGTGAACTACCTGGGTTTAAAAAAGCTGGGTAGGCTCTGGTCAAAATGAAGGTGTCGTGGGAATGACTGTGACACAAGGCCGTTCAGATTGCCTGAAAACCCCGGGAATGTTTGGCAACTCAGTTGCTATATCCAACATTCATTTCTTGGAGGCTTTGGAAGGAATTTTGTATATTTTCTTTACGCTAGCTGTATAATCAGACACTTAACTGCGCAACTGTTTCTGATGGCTCCTTAGGCTCCGAGGTGACATTTCCTGGTTTGCTGTGTATATATTAGCTGTTACCTCAATATGAGCTGGCCAAGTTACCCGTGATGTCATCCAGGCATTACCTCAGTGATAACATTTACATTAATCTTTATCTCCCAGAGTCTCACTCCATTTAATAGGCTACATACACTGTAGGCAAATGGTTCTGTTCTATGTGCTGCCAAGAATTTGTAATGTTGATGTTGTTATCTGAGACCGTTCCATGGTGAAAAACCAATTGTAACATAGAAAGTGTGGAGGGAATAAAGGAAGACTCTATTAAACGTAGCACTAGTGTATATATGAACATTAGCGACCACTATACACAACATTTCCCCTCATTATATAATGGGGCTCTTATGCTGCATTCAATGGTGAAAGCACCGTTCTTTGCACACCAGTGCAGAGTATACAGGGACTCATTGAAGACCAGCATTAAACAGTGGCCTGTCTTGTATATGTGCTTTGCTGTGCCTATTTGTATACATATATATCCATTCCCTTCTGCTTTTAGATTTTAAAGGACCCTTTGACCAGGCAGCTGCGTCGCTGTTAAATACAGTAGTTGGCTTTTAATACATAGGGAGGATGTCTCTTATTTTTAGAAGTTGTTTGGGTACATGGAAATTGTTTCCAGTCCTGCATTGCTTTACACAAAGTCTCCAGTTAAATCTTTTACTGTAGCCCTCAGTCCTCTAATAAATAAGGCCACAGGGGTATATATAACACAAAGCCGGTGCCTATTCTGTAGGCTGTGAAATGTCTTTATGGTGTCAAATGAAGCTTATTCACAGCTTCTGATCAGCTTTATTGCATACATAGAGGTCATCTGGATCTGGAATGATTTTATTTATTTATATTGTTGTTTTTTTCCCCCCACAAAATACACCTTTCTGTACTGTAGACAGTCTTACATTTTATATGTCTATGTAGTTGTTTTCCCCTTCATAACTACAATTTTCATCTTCCATAAAGACCAAGGCCTAAATTTACTAAGCAGGGAGACTGAAAAGTGGGGATGTTGCCCTTAGCAACCAACTAGATTGAAGCTTTCAATTTGACTTTACACACTGGAGAATAAGTTAGAATCTGATTGGTTGCTATGGGCAACATCAACACTTTTCAATCTTCCTGCTTAGCAAATTTAGGGCAACGTACTCAATTAAACATGTGCAGATACACTTATATGGCGACAGAATGGGAGGGTAGAGGATAGCTACTAGGAGCACCAATTGGCTAAATTCCAAGATCTTCGCGCCAGATCCAGATTGTGGAAAGAAAAAAGGGTAAAGTTAAACCTGGGTAACCATGATGTATTGGGGAAGTAACATTAATCGTTACTTTTGTTTTTGCTTATTGCACAGAGATATTGATCAGTGGTACTTTTACACTGGTATTTAGCAATTCATCATGGTATAACCCAGGTGGTATTTTCCTCTCTTATTTTTAAACTCAGAATCTGGTGCTTTGTGTCCAGCTAGCTAATCTATACTAGACACTTTCTATCAGCATTGTGACTGCTTATTCACATGACCTGAATTTTCATTTTGACAACCTATATAAAGTTCTATGGATTTTAAGTTTGCCATACCCCTTACCTCCGTTTTATTGTATGTGTGTTTAAAATGATAAAAAAAACATTAGTGCTACATAAATAAATAAAGAGGAAAAAATAAAAAAATATAAATATATATATAAAAAACAATATATATATATATATATATATATATGTGTATGTATATATATATATGTGTGTGTGTGTGTGTGTGTGTATACTGGAACATCCATGAAAACATAGACAATTCTTTTTGTTTTTCCATAAGCTTTTGAATTATTTCCACAGGGACTGAAGCATGGCTGTCTCACAGTGTGTAGGAAAAGCATGTAGACCTTCAGCAGAATATAATATAAAGTGAAGCCTTGTGGGACAGTTATTCATCTGAACAGTGTGGCCATCAAGACTTGCTTCACACAAGCTTTCATAAAAAGACAGATCTCAAAGATCCGTGGGAAAGGGCCGACGCAGACTGTACAGCATTCAGATTTAGTTTCCAAGGAATGCGGGGGTATTGGTGTGTTAATTGCACTGCAATGATGTCTGAGATTAGTGAAACCACAAATGACTGAACAGTCCTCTATTTATAAATAGACAGCGCAGATACAGAATCCAGACAATGCGGCCATTTCAAGAGACTGCGTGACTTGATCATATTTAATGCCAAAAGATCTCTCAACTGCTTTTCCTCTTATTTCAAAGAGATCATGTCATGGACTAATAATGCTCTCCAGAAAGGGAATCTCTGCATTCTCACTCCATCCATGCACCTTCATTTCCACCCCTATAAATATTCAGCAACGATTCACCCCAGCGGATGTGTCAAGTGTGACTACCGGGGACCCCGTCTGCCACAGCAAATTACTGTATCTGGCTGGAAGGGAAGGTGGTCAGGGATTTCATGCTACTTATTATTGTAGAGGTAGAATCTAACTTGGATGCTTTGTACATTTCTTTACAAGGATACTATATACATAGACTACATATTTTTATAGTATTAATAAGGAAAACAGGAGAAACATAAATTAATAACACAGCCATTTCATGTTTGTGTCCTGATATTGTTAATATTTAAATCACACATGCATGAATATATTTATGTGCACGCATTATACATACGCCATGCCCCAGTACAGCCGCTATGCTTTTAGACTTGCATATGTGGGATTCGAGATTCATTTGAAGTAATCGCTTCACACAGCATGCAAGATGTCCGCTTCCTCAGGTACTGATGCTCTTTTCCGTTACGGACTATACCACACGAGCCTCTCATAGCTAGAGAAGCTCTTTTTGTTTGTTTGGGGTTTTTAGATTTTTATCTGTTGTTTCTCTTTTCTTGTCTACAACAATACTTTAGTGCCTAGACATCTGATGTGTGAGTTCACACAGTGTATAGTAATGGTAAATTCTGCATTAAGGACTGGATTCAGGTTTAAGTTGTCTATTTTTCATAGAGTGTAAGGGGAAACCGTCCACACTCTTTGGGGAATATTTACTAAGCGGTGAGATTGAAAAGTGGGGATGTTGCCCATAGCAACCAATCAGATTCAAGCTCACATTCTCCAGTATGTAAAATGAAACTGAGAGCTTGAATCTGATTGGTTGCTATGGACAACATCCCGACTTTTCAATCTCACTGCAATCTCACCGCTTAGTAAATTTAGGCCCAGAACCCTGTTCTCTAGAGGGGAGAGAGAGAGGAATTCACTTCCCAGTCCTGCTCGTAAAAGCAGACATTCATNAGATTGAAAAGTGGGGATGTTGCCCATAGCAACCAATCAGATTCAAGCTCACATTCTCCAGTATGTAAAATGAAACTGAGAGCTTGAATCTGATTGGTTGTTATCGGCATCATCCCCCGCTTTCCAATCTCACTGCAATCTCATTGCTTAGTAAATATACCCCTTCAGACTACTGACTGGAAGGGGCATTCATATAACATAAATGGATGGTGGGAGGGTAAATCATACAGTAGGGGGAGGCCAAGTCCTTAAGCACGCACGTCATTTACACAACAACAACATTTTCCATGAGGTTGGTGTGAAAAGTTAAGGTGAGGTTCTGGTGGCAGAAATGAGGGTTGCACGTGATCCAATAGAAGGTGTGTCAGCTTTGCTGGCAGCGGATCTGAATCTGGAAATAGGATCATTATGTGTTAATATTTTGAGGGAAAATATAGAGAGATTTTCTTGAATTAATGTGCTCCAATATTAGTAGTGCGACATGTTTCACAGTGCATTGACCTGTATTCATAAGGACAGTGGGGCACATCATACAAAGGATACCATGGTCTTCTCTGTCTCCTGTGCTCCTGTGTCCTCCTACCTTCTCTAGAGATGCTGGTAGACTAAATAGGTGTTGAATATGGTGGACCCCATTGTGTGTTAATGTTCTTATATTGTAGCATACACATACAACACACACAATACACAACAACAAAGTTTTCTCCTATAAAGCGATAGGAGACGATATAATGGTTTTAGGTGAAATATCCACATGCTGGACAAGGTTTTAGTTATAGAAATAACCCAGCTTCAGGTAAATAAGTAAGCAGGAGTAGTCCACAAAGAATGCAAGTATCTCATTAACGCGTTTACCTACACACTGCATGTTAAACTGACTAGTAAGACGTGTATGCTTCATGTAGCACTGCAAATGTGCTTATACGCATAATGCCATTAGTTCTGTGGTGAAACTTACCTATACACAAATATAATTACTTGCCTTGATTAGTTTCTAGCTGCATTTCAGCACCTAAATTCAAACATTTAAATAAATATTTTACATGAATATTATTATTATTATTATTATTATTTTTGTAACTATATATGGACAAAGGCTTTTATCCTTCTTGCTTGTCCTACAATCAGATTGTGGAATACATGAAAAAAAAACCATTTTCAGTCTTCTGTATTTGCTGGCTCATCTAAACCATTCTGATCTCTTGATCCAAACCCATGGCGAGCCATCTATACCATATATATTTTGTGCTAGATGTCCATCACACTGATTATCAGTAATTGGGCCTGTTGGCAGGTATGGAAGCACTGTGCATTATACCATCATTACTTCTTTTTAATGAATAATAAGAACTCGGATTCTAGGTGCTACTATGGGAAAAGAGCCAAATTGGTATATGCATTAAGCAGAAGATAAACAATCCTATACGATGTAAGAATTAACTTACATTGATAGTAAAAATATAATTTTTCACTGGAATTTGTTCCAGTTTGTAAGAAAACCCAAAAATGACTCTATAATAATTACTATAAACCTGGCTACACACTTATCCATATGATTCACAAGCAATAGTAATATTCTGTTAGGCAAATGTGGGTAGTGTGTACGCTAGTACTACTCTCTGTCTATCCTCTGTGCAGCATAGTCCAGCATAGCCAGCAAGCCTTCACCGCGTAGGCTCTACTTGGCCAGGATGGGTGGTTTTACTACAGCTCTATAGTGAGATTGCGTCTCCTATAAATTGGTGTAGTGTTTGCGTGTGACTTTGAATGCTTAGTGCATATATATATACTAAGTATTAGACATTTTTAGGTCATTTAGACCCCATTGTCCTTTGAACTGTGAATGACAGCAATCTTCATACCACTAGCCCTGCTGCAGCAGACTGTAACTGAGTTCTACGTTGTCATATTGGAGTTAATGATAGTTACTTAATATAAAGTGGCACTTGATGTATTGGTGACATATATCGCCGTGCTGTAATTTGCTGGGATTTGGACAGTAGCCTGCAGTTTCAGTGGAAGTTGGATATTATTGCTTCCAGCTGTAGTAGAGGAGGAATTCCAGTGTTCCTTCAGCAGATTGCTAGAGAAAACGTGATTTATAATGCAAAGAAAGTCAGCTAGGAATTTCACCTGCCCAACCTTAGCTGTTAATCAGTCACTGGATAAATACATATTCTCTGCCTCCTAATGAGAAAATATGTTTAGTGCTTTACTGAACACACCGGCCTGATCAGGAGTTAAAAACAATGGAATAAACAGGGAATACACTGGGTAAGAACTGAAGAACCATCCAGACGGTGATGGTAAAACAGTGACAATGTCCGATCATTACTGACACTAACTGAATCCGTCATCTTAAACGTGAACTGTCCCATACCATTGCAAGTCATGCCATTCTGCTACATAGTAAGACACAACCCTATTGGGCCATTACTTGCAATGTAAGATAACAATGTAATGGTCCCATACATATATTTGTACATTCAGAACATCCAGTGACTGAAGGGCCGTGAGGTGTTGTGTTGGACACCCAGTTTACTTCCAGCATGATGAGATGTTGATGCCATTCATGTAATTCTGATGTGTTCACCATAGGAAAGCGCTATTTCCCAATGTGTTACCAGCAGTTGGGTTTATTTCTGACACAGTAAAAGTGCAGGTCACGCAGTGACATTAATTGGAGCCATGATTTCATGACACAATCTGACTCTAGCTTTTCATTTTATGATGGAGTATATGTAATATATGTTTACAAGTCTTCGTAATGGAAGCATATAAATGAAACTGCCTACAGCTTAATAGCAAACGCCATGGAACATGCACAATACATACTGCTTTCATTAGCAGAGAGCTGGGGGTTACTCAAAGAAGCGTAACTAATTGTGCAAAACCTTCAATTGCGATTCCTCACAAAGGCCGCAGTGATGTTACTCTCATGGATAACATGTTATATGTTATCGAGTTGTTAGTTGTTGATTTAGTTTGCATGATGTGTAATTAGTCTGTTTATATTGTAAGAAATAAAAGGGGATTCTGCTGCTCTCTGTGGTTTTCATGCACCAATAATTATTATTGACTAAACTTGGCGAATGTCAAGTAATCTGATAAAACGCCTTATTGAGAAAACAGGTATTTCCTTTAGATGAAATAAATGGTTTATTTTGATCTTGTATAAGTGAAGCTTAGAGTTTTCATTGTATGCGGTTAGCAGTCTGATAACCTTTCTGTGGTGTTTTATATAATCTGCATGTGCGCATATAGAGAAAACAAATCACTACAGGACATATGAAACTGTATTTGGGAAAAATACTGTATATTTCTAGTGTCACCATTTATTCCGCCCTCCCCCTCGCTACAAAATTCTTGTATTACGCTAGTGCTGTTGTGCTGGATTTTATATGAAGCTTGCTGTCTTGGACACTGGTATTAAGGAAAAATTGAATGTTGCCCATAGCAACCGATCTGATTGTAGCTGACGTTCTATAGTATGTAATTGGAAGGTGAGAGCTAGAATCACATGATTTAATATTTGGCAACATATCTACTTTTCCTGTTTTGCAGTTTAGTAAAAGCAATATAATGAAAAATTAAAAGGTATTTGGAATGAAGATTCAGGCTATCACCTAAATGCACATACAGAGGTATTGTATATTGTACAGAGGTGTTGGGTATTGTGTATGAATTTTGATCTATTGCATTTATTATTCTTTAAAAAGCAAATGAAGTCCATGTTTATACATTCATAAAGAATGATATTGTCCACTCAGTTACAGTGACGTAAGTAATTGGACATTGTCCTGAGCTTACGCAGTTCCAGTAACGCTGGTCTCTCTCCGGAGTGGTGCAGCATCTGCTTGTGCTTAGAAATGGGAAGGAGAAATTAGTGGCTCGCTGGGGACGTACACTACTGTGAGACTAATGTGCTATTCTCTGTCCTCTCAACACCTTTTCACCCCTATAACCCAGGCAGTATTTCTCTCCTCCAGATCTAGATCATATCCTGCCACTGACACATCCAAATGTGCTTAGGCTTTTATTTTCTGACAGATACCAGAGCAACACAGTGACCCTGTTGGCAGCATTACCGCCTTAATAGCTAGACATAATTTAAGGTGCTCTTAGCAGCCTCTTCTTCCAGGAAGGCCTTGAAGAAATATGTTACCCCTTCCCCTTCTGTAGCTATGAATTGTGCTTCCAGGTCTTGCTTTCGTTAAGCACCACTGCTATCCAGGCACCTTCCCTTTACTAGTTGCTGCTATCAGATGGGGTCATGGCTGACTGCTTCAGTGTAAAGGAACTGAGACAAAGAAACCCCCAGCAGGATCTGATTGCAAGATTGGAAATTTCATTTAAACTGAAGGTGGATAAAAAATATATAATAAAAAATATGTTGACATTATTAGTATTAATGATAATAATACTTTTAATAATAATAAGTCTTTTAATCTTTTCTAACATTTATCATTTTATTTATGATCCAAGTAGCAGTGATATAACTTTACCCGAAGTGTAGAATTGATATTTACCATTTACCATGTCTTCTTTTTCCATGCAGTTTGCATTTAGTCTTGTTAGAGCTTGTGCATACATAAAAACATTGCAATTAAATGCTATTTAAAGCACTGATTGAACCGTACCATGTATTGGCACTTTAACAGAGCATTGGAGTCATACTCATTAGTGTCTGAAATGTTTCCCTGCAGCATTGAGTGCTGTGAACTTAACGCACTTAGGTTTAACCCTTTTTCTGCAAATGAAAATAAAGAATTCAAAAATGTTATATATATAGGCTTCTTTCTTCCTTGCTTGGTTCAATTGTAATAAACCGGCAAATACTGTTTGCTGGAATAGGTGAATGACTGTGTCATGCTTCAGTAACGTCATACGTGGGAAATTCCTCCTCTGTAACCCTGGTAGCCATCTTTCTAAATATCTGGACTTTTACCTTGGCATAGCAGTGTATAGAGGATCTCTGAGAGACCCTAATTCAGCAGTTCTACATCTATGACCGTATGTGAGGAAACTGGTGATACATTACTGTGTTTTCCTTATTTTTTTAAGCATAACTTACATTTATGGGAACTACTGTGAAAGATGCTGCTTCCATACATGCAATTTAAATCTCTCACTTAAACCCCCCTCCCCGAGCAGAGAAAGCTTTGCTAACCTCGTCCTTAACCATCCAGTAATGTAATATCCTGTCTGCAACCTTTTCCTGGCATCAGCTGCTACCCCTGTGACTCTTCTCCTACTTATCCCACAAGTCACCTGTATAATGAACACGTACCTGAACAATGGGAAGGAGATTGTCTGCCAGATATAGTGATATTTATAGCTGTGTTTGTATCAACTTGTTTGAATTGACTATAAAATATGGAAGAACAATGGATGTTTAATACTATTAAGTATTAATAGATGTAATTAATATAAGTATTATTGTGTTCTTTAATAACAATAGGAAGCCATGTAGATTTGTTTTATATAATATGTGAATAAATGAGATTTGTTGTTTGGGAACTGAGTGGATGGAAAGTCAAAGATCATTTAAACTGTGGACAGTAGCCGCTATTATTCAGTAAAGGGCTTTCTGCTGGGCACAAAGACGTCCACACATAACTTTTTCCTTTGCAGTCAGATATGAGATACAATTGTCATAACCCATTTCATTGTTTAGAATAGTGTCCTGGTTAGAGAACACCATTGGTTGTGTAGCGTCAGGCCTCGGGTAGGTGCATAATAATGATTATGAAACACTTCTTGAACATTGAAACATGAAATGAATGAGCGTCGGTTGTGACTTTCAATCTCCTGGGAAGGCTACACATTGTATGTATTGCAAACAAAGCTGCCATGTGGAGGAAAACACTTTAGTGCGGGTTCTCACAAATGTTTGTCTGTGAGGAAATGTCTTATTTACACTGTGTCAGCTGGCTGTTTCCCTGTTTATAGTGGATGTGGAACAGATGTCTTCAGAACACACACAGAAAGTACAAATTCTATTTATTATGCTTCATTTCTTATTTTCTTTCCATTGCCACAGGAGCCTACAGTGTATTTCTTACCATCCACTTCTCATTGCTCCTTATATTGTGGAATGATGTTTTGTAGGTATACTATACCTCATTATAGTTCTCGAAGTATGTAAGCATTGTACTCACTGATCTAACCCTTTAACCTGATGCTGGTAACTATGGTGGACCCCTGGATGGATACTATCCATTCTCCATTAGGAAATCAAAACAATGGGTCTGGATCCTTTCTCCAATTCTTCTTGTTTTCCTACCTCAGCGACCCCCACCTCCTTCCATAACCCCTCCAAAACCTCTGTACTCCATTCATAGCATTACTCCATTACTGTACCCAAGAAGTCTTCCTGTTGGATTGTTTCATTATAACCTCTGTAATCCAATCCACACACTGCATTGCTCTTAGCAGTAAAGTCAGCTCAATATCCAGGATATTTACCTTCCCATGTATCCACATTCTTAATCCTTTTGGCAAGTCTCCAAAAAGTGATCCCCAAGGTCATGGTTCTGCAATAACTGTGGAGTGTAGAAGTCCGCTTCCTTCATGGTGACCCCAGAGCCGTTATTGCTATGTAAATGGGTAATCTCAGGAGCTGGGAAGAGCAAGGAGCAGGTCAACTATGGGACAAGCTCTGCTTTTCATTATTATTCTTCTAAACCTGCTTTCAGATACATTGAGAAGTAAAATGTTTTCTACATAATATAGGATTACACATTTCATTATTATTGCTAAAAACAAATAACAACTGGGGTAAAGATGCAAATCAGTCATATTGTTATATAAGAGGCCCAGTCCAATTCCCCTCAGAACCATCCCTGAATGAGCTCGGAGCATGAGCAGAATGGAAAGGAAGCCACAATCCCATAAAACCCTCACAAACTGAGCTCTATCCAAACTTCAGCGCAGTGCATGTGGATTAGAAAGTACGTCACTTATTATGCATGTGTAATGCTCCTTGGATAATTGGATCATGTGTATACATGTGTTGTGGTCATATTTCCTGTGTTTGGTGTCCAGTATGTTTTGGTGTCCAGACACTAAGGGGCCGATTCAATCCCGTGCGAAGACGGGAAAAAACACGAAGTGCGCTTTTTCCCGTCTATTACGGGACTGAAACCTCGCGGATTTTTTTTCGCACCTCTATGAGGTGCGAACGAAAAAACGCGAGATTTTCTGCCTTACGCTATTTGCGTAAGGCAGAAAACTTCGCGCGAATGGGGATTGAATCGGCCCCTAAGCGGTGAGATTGAAAAGTGGGGATGTTGCCAATGGCAACCAATCAGATTCGAGTTCACATTCTCCAGTATATAAAATTAAACTGAGAGGTTGAATATGATTGGTTGCTATGGGTAACATCCCCACTTTCCAATCTCACCGCTTAGTAAATATACCCCCTATGAGTGTCTGTGTTTAGCTATAAACCAGTGATGTAACAAGAAAGTGGTAGGTACTGGTGTAAAAATACACAGGCTACATCAGGGCTCGAAGTGGGGGTGTATATGGGGGTATGCCATACCGGCACTTCTCCCAACAATGTAATTGAAAAACTACAAATCTCCATTGACTTCTATTATATTCAGTGTTTCCATACCCCCACTTCTAACTGTTCATACCATCACTTCTAAATTTCCACTTCGACCACTGGGCTACATCGCATATCGTCTTGCCCATGCTATAAATATAATCATCCCTTTACCAAGGCCCTAAGAATATCTCTGAACCCTATTTTCTCCCTCTACCTTTTGCTTCATTTGCTATATCCTGCGTCACATATCTGTTATTCTGGTGTCTTAGGCTATAAGTCCCCATTCACTTCTATTATTATTATTATTATTTATGTTTTCATCCGGTCACTAAGAGTCCATTCCACCACTTGAATCACTAAGAGTCCATTCCACCACTTGAATCACCTCTTTCCAGTGTCCAGTTAATCACATGAAACACTTTTATGTTGTGTTTATGTGTCGGTGATATCACTAGTCCTGAGTGAGTTTATTGACTTTATCTTCAGGAATGTTCATTCTCACCACAAAGGAGATGTTATCATCTGAAAGACAAAACTGTGCTTAGAAAGAACCTTAATGTATAGTGTTGGTATGTGATGGCCCACGGTCCTGAATCTGAATGAATGTTTTAATAGATCTGTTTTGGTGACAACTTTCATGATCCTGTTACTTTTATTCTGAGCAATATGCAAGACGTTCATCTGCTAACACCTGCAATGTGTTACATACTAGCATTAGTGTATGTTTAATGTCATGTCCAGTTATACAGTGTGCTGATTTTCCCTTACAAATATGCTGACGAGTCGTTTACATAAGCTTTGTTATTGTGGAGTTGTGTGTTGTACTGGTGTGGCTGCTGCAGCCAAATGTTGTGGCCACCAGGATGGGAATCTTGCCAGTCCATTAGAAGAACAAATTGCTGTGTGATCCGAATCGCCAAACCTCCATCGTGTGATTAGCAGCATAAGCCGGGGGATGATATGGTAATGTGCCAGGGAAAAGGAGTAATCCCCAGATGCCACTGGTACCATTTACATGACGCGCATGCAATAGCCTTATCAGGCAGCACAGACAATCGTCTAATTATATAGACCCAGCTTCTCCCTATGTTTAATATTCACATTGCATACGTGGCTGGGAACAGTCATAAAAAGAGCCCTCGTTTGGTTCACATTTTACTACTGCTGGGTTGAAACTTGACATTTAAAGAGCAAGAAAACAACTGTTGTGAATTAATAGATATAAAGTGTATGCCAGCAGCCACATAAGAAAGCTGTGCCTCTCTCTGGTATTCTGCTTACCCGGCACAGATTAATCACCAGTGAGAGCGTGTAGAGAATTATATGCTAGTAGGTATGGTGTCATTTCTATTATTATTATTACTTTACATTGATCGGTAATGCTAGTAAAAGCTATTTTATTATTTCTCTTATTATTATAAAGACATAGGGGTATATTTACTAAGCGGTGAGATTGAAAAGTGGGCAATGCCCATGGCAACCAATCAGATTCAAGCTCTCAGTTTCATTTTACATTGTGGAGAATGTGAACTCAAATCTGATTGTTTGCTATGGGCAACATCCCCACTTTTCAGACTCACTGCAATCTCACAGCTTAGTAAATATGCCCCATGTTGTGCACATGCATTTCCAGACCCTCCAACATGCCCCGATCCATCAGGTACACAGTACTCTGCCCCTGAGCTTCCAATAATCCGTTACTATGGTGACCACCATTGTCTAATAGAACAATGGTTTCTCAAACATCAGTGAGGTTGTTAAGTCCAGGTGAGTGACAGGTGGAAGATCCGGAGCGGAGTGTTCTGTACCTAGTGGAACGGGTCATGTTGGAGGGTCTGCATTTCTTATACCTCTTTTCCACCAAGAACACAGGTTCAGACCTGGGTTTGTACCCGGCATTTTTCCCAGGTCAAAAAAAAGACACCTTTTCCAGTGTAAGGTGAACCAGGGTTGACACCATTTCCACTGAATGGAGTAGAGTATTGTTACCTATTATGTTTTAAAGGGAAACCCCTTTTCCACTGCAGCGACCCAGGTATAAACCCTGCATAATTTCTTGGCACCCTTCCACCAAAATAATCCTGGGTCTATGTGCATAAGTGGTAGAGGGGTATTACATATCTTTTTATTTATTACTATTCTGCTTACGCCATACAACTGCAATCCATCGGCCACGGCACATATGTCCGTCACTTGATATGTTTGGCCGTGTGTACATCACAAATGCTAGGAGAAAGTATGTTTGCAATAAGTAAACTGCAAATTGCTTCCAGCCTGCACAGGTAATAAACGCATTATCCATAGGACTTGCTTATGCTTTATTTTGAAAATGACTCACTTGGACCACTCGATACGTTTTAAACTGTTTATTGGGACAAATGGAACATTACACTGGGAAAAGATTTCCGCGTTAACAAGTTATAGCTATAATCTACATAGTATAATGTTATGAGATAAAATAACATTTAATGGAGACAGAAATAGCAAAACACAGTCTTCATTTTTTCCACTAATACTAATCATTCTCCTTACATTTCACACCATAATATAAAACGTTTCGTTACACATTGAGGGGAGCAGTGACATTAAAGCCTTATGTCTGGTCAGTCCATACAGTGCTAACCCAATTCATGTCATTCTATATAAATATACATTTCTGTGAAATGTCTAAATGTAGAGTCATTTGTGTAACCTCATGTGAGTTATTGTAGCTGCAGTCCCCGCACACCGGCCATGGGGAGGCATTGGTCATTGTAGCATGTGTTGTCATTTACAGAATTGTCACCGCTCCAATACTTTATACTAATCCTCTGTGTGTGGGATTGTTTTACTTTTTATTTTGGCAGTAGTGTTAGTTCTTCCATTTGCCATGGAATGTATAGAAATATACATTATTTATAAATGGTATGTATGCATTTGGTATATATATATTCGATTACTTGCGGGTTAGGAAAAGTGGGGATGTTGCCCATAGCAACCAACCTGATGCAATCTCCCTGTTTCAGTTTACATACTGGAGAATGTGAATTGAATGTGAATGTACATTTAGGACCCGGTCTATACTGTTTATCCGGTGAAGGCAAAATAACATTATATTGCTTATATTGGTTCAGATGAGTAGACACGCGTGACACTGGAGAACCTGTTGTTACTGTTTCACAAGCTGCCTATAGTGAACATGTAATTGCTGTTGTGGGTTGTGGTTGAAAAGCATCTTTGTGTAGCTGTGCCGAGGTGGAGGAGTAGCCGCGTTCCTATTACTTCCATGTAAAGGCTCATGTTTCAAAGGACGAGGGTGTGGTGCTATACTGCCACAGCTAGCGTATATTCGATGACTGTATGTAACATTGTAAGACGCATGTTACCTGCTTGGAGCTGAATGGTGGTAGTGCTATTAGATAACATTATATCACCAATAATAATTCATAATGAGAATTATATCCTCATAAGTATTTCCATATATGATGGTGGATGCAGCTAATTTGTAGGATGGCCATTAGTCCTGGGAAATTACACTGACTGTAAAGATGGTCTGTTAGGCTTTATACCAGGGGTGTCCAACCTGTGGCCCACCAGGTGTTGCAAAACTACAAATCTCAGCATGCTTTGTCAGTTATAAACTATATCGATGCAGTTCAAGCATGGTGCGAGGGGGCTTATTCATATGCATCATTGAAGCATATAACATTAGTAATAACATTAGGTAAGATTTTATAGTGACTTGAGCAATACAATGCTAGTAGCATAACATGGTTTATTAGGCTAACTAAATAAAATATCCTTAAATTTAAGTATCAATCTACAGGAATAAGTAACAAAGCCTATGTACTCCTCAGCCTCCGCGTGACATACCTTGATCACTGATGATGCAGGTCTCCATGTCTAGAACTGCAGGTAACCTGGTAGCCACCACCGATCTAGGCTAATCTTGTGAGGAATTGTGTTGTTGTTGTTATTATTATTATTATTTCTCTTTGATTTATTCATTAGGAATTAAATAAATCCAAAATACATATTTGCCAGAATAGCTTAGGGGGTCCATAAACTCCTTTTTAAGTGGTGTAATACTAACATAATTAAGCTTTCATTATACACAGTTTAAGGATTTTCCATGTTGCTGGCAGGAGACAATGTCAGTTGCAAACCTGTGGGCAGACTGCTGGGACTTTCTTTTATTTTTACTACGCTGCTTTCTTTTCATGTGAAGCCAAGTGAAAGGCTGGAAGGAAAATGTAAACTCAGCAGATCTCTTCAGGGCCCGGTGAACCAGCTCGGAGAGAGGAGGGCCGCATGTAGCGCCAGGGAAAGGGCACATCAGAATGTGACCACTGTAATGTCAATGCGTTCACACACTACTCACTCCGTTTACCTGGAACTTGTAGTGCAGATGAACAGTCAAACTACACATCCCAGCATGCTTTACCTGTTTTAATAGTTGACAACATCTAGTGAATAGTGGGGCCTATATCATTATCATACCATCATTCCATTGACGCCATGTCACCTCTGTGTATCTATCCTTACAGACTGGGCAATATTAAACATCAGACCCAGATCAGTCCCTGGATCACTTACCTTTCATGCCCTATATCTCCTGGGGGACATGTTGTAATTTGTATAATTTGCATTGTAAATTCATCCGTGGTCTAATGTGTGGTGCGATTGTCCATCATTGTAATTGGTGAACAGAGCCAGAGCTATTATAACACTCATGTGATCTCCTTATGCCTATTTTATATATTGATTCTGCTGATAATGTACTAGTCGGGTCAGGTTAAGTGTACTGCCTGTATGTATGACATATGTTTACTGTTTAGCACACCTACTCTCCCTGTCTCTGACATATGAGCCAGCGGATAGTCCCTGCACTCCACACTAGTGGAAGGTTTCTGGTACTTTTCTATAGTGAAGTTCGACAGTCCCTGTTTGCTGATGTGACCTACACCGTAGAGGTCTCCAGCAGGCAGATAGCACTGGTCTCATTGCTTTGGTAGTAGCCTTAGTCTTAGCAGAGCTTGTGAAAGCTTCTTTCAGAGCAGATCTACTCTTTTAGAGAAGTTTTATGCATTTCAATGCTCCCATTCAGCTCAGCTTTTTCTTTTTACACTGAAAAGGGCAAACTAGTAACAAGGACATAGAAAGGCGCAGCCCTCAATAGCCCAACCTGTGAACAGCTAAATGCACTTGGCTTCCCATGTCTTTCTTTATTAGACATGTACCACTGAGCCTCTACAGAGCCGTGCAAAGGTCCTTTGCTGGTTTTCCTAACACGTGACCAGACATTAACACACATTAACACAGTATTTCAATTAGCCTGTCACACATAATGTTTCATCCTGCATAAGCTAATAGGGATTACTTGAATACCAACCCCTCTATTCTAATGTAAGCTTTTGTCAGTATGAATAGTAAAAAATGTAATTACAATGAATTAATATAGCTGATGAACTCTTATTACAATAATATGGGGGTAGGGGGTTAGTTTTTTAGTTCCTCTCCAGCCATATACAATATTTGAAGTAGCGGAAATCCGCAGTGTCATGGGGTCTTTCCACATTATAACTGGCTGAACGGGTGTAAGTAAATGGGTCCCGTTATGAGATCATTTATGACTACAGGACGGGAAGACACCTCCGCTATGAGGGAGGGGGGATTCTGTAGATGGTATAATAAGGGATGTTTGAAGCTTCCCCCATGTTATCCAGGCCTTTACCATTTTCAGTCAGGATGGGTGTATGTTGTAAGGTAGCACCTCTTCATTGAATATCCATACGAGTAAGGAATTCTGAATTAAAGAAGGTGGTTTATTGATCTCTATGCAATATGCTTATCTTTTACTGTTACTCAAAACATTGATTATTTTATGTCCAGGTACATGGTAGATTTAACAGACTGGATTTTCCTGTAAAACCTGCCTCTCAGATGTGTGATTAAATAACCATACAGCCAATGTACAGCCCTGGGTACTACTTTCTGTTGTTCTATATGAAGTTTTTGTGACCTCCGTTTATGATGTACGCAGGGCTGTACATTAAATCGATCTCCCACTGATTTAATTGAAAATCTCCATTGACTTCTATTATATCCTGTGTTCCATACCACCACTTCTACATTTCCACTTCGACCACTAATTGGACATAATGTACATTACTGCATGGCATGGCTCTTGTGTGAGAGTGTACCCTGACTGAACCCTGAATAATATTATTTGAGCAGTATTTGATTAGTATCTTAGTGTGTTGTGCATTGACGTGTTATCCTGTAGTTTATTACAATTTGGACTGCTGGATGGATGGATGTTTGTGATACATATGGAAACTGTGAAATTGGATCTAGACATCTGTTAGCTTTGGACGCCTTTATTAGATGCTGTAAAATTAGTGTATATGGGAAGTTGGTATTATTCTTTTTCTTTCAAGTTACTGATTCAGAGCATATCTGTTATAGATTTGCTTTTCATTAAAACGCTTTGCTGTTGAAAGTTGGGACATTCCTGTCTTCCATAAAACACAGTGAGCGGGATATGTCATGGACAAGCTGCGGTGAGCAGCCACTTCAGTCTTTGGCAGCTTGTGGTTTTCATTGTAATATCTTACCAGGTCAGTTTCCTGACGTGCCACGACGCATTCTGACCACCTTTGAACCTTTGAGTTTGGAATGGCTGTAAATGGAATGGAGTAGGCCTAACTTGCCAGGAATATAAACGGTGTTTGCCGAGATGCCAAATACAATAATATTCTCATGTTCCTCTTCAGGGTGTACCTCAGTTACCGTGTGCCAAAGCTTTGTACAACTACGAAGGAAAAGAACCCGGGGATCTGAAATTCAACAAGGGCGACATTATCGTGCTTCGCCGGCAAGTGGATGAGAATTGGTACCATGGAGAAATCAATGGCGTCCATGGCTTCTTCCCCACCAACTTTGTGCAGATTATCAAGCCGTTACCTCAACCTCCTCCTCAATGCAAAGCACTTTATGACTTTGAAGTGAAAGACAAGGAAGCTGACAAGGATTGCTTGCCCTTTTCAAAGGTAAGAACCAAGTAAGAACCTTTGTCTGGAAGGATTAGCAACGCTTCAATCGATGGAAATCAGGTCAATTAGGGCATAGCCTGCTCCTGATTGTATAGGTCTTTTAATTCTTGTCTAAATGACTTTAGTGAACCTGTATAATATATAGTTATGTCCTCATCCTACCAACAGCAACACACACAAATAATACTAAAATATAAATGTTACTTAATGTAGAATTTAAAACCGAAAATGTTCAGTATATGTTGTTTCTTATCTGATAATATATGTCAGATTTATATGGCGTTCTCTCCATTTACACTAACCTTGAAATGTCCTTTCACTTGACTGATCATTAAAGATCCATAACCTGAGAAAAATCACAAGTTAGTGAACAGTTTAGTGAACTTAGAATAACCTTTACCCAGCAGATTAAAGAGCCTTTTACGGTTTGGGGAAAGCACCTTTGTCTTTGTCTTGAATGTTTGGCTCTGCTCTATGTTGGTTTGTTATTTCCCCGACACATAAAGGAAGATTTAGTTGTGCTTTTAGACGTGCTGGTTGTATTTATGGGCATGGAGGCTTCTTCCCTGTCTCAATCTCTACGTAATATATAGCTTTGGCTTTATTTTCATGGGAACTAGCTTTCCTGGATAATAAATGTGATCATATCAATCAGCTAATCAGCAGTGAAAGCAACATAAGAACTGTGTATGCGTGGTATTATCACATCTGTGATGCAGAAAAAATCCAGTTTTATAAAACATTTAGGGAATATTCATGTTGCATTAACTCGTAGTTATTTAAGACAACGTAACTTTAATAAAGACAGTAATGTAAAAATACCGTGGTACAATTAACAATGAATACTTATCATTAGGTGGAACTTGTGGAACCACTGTCTACTAGTACTCAGAGAGACTGTGAAGAGGGTAGTAGCTGTATTTTAACCATCTGTGATACCAAATGGCAGAAGGCCTATATATTAGAATATTTGGGGGCTCTAACTTCCATAGTCTGCTACCCCAAAAGAAAAGAGAACCACTAATCTAGATATTTATATTCTGAATTTAGAAACTATGGGGTATATTTACTAAGCAGGGAGATTGCTGTGAAAATCGAATTTGGGGAAGTTGCCCATAGCAACCAATCAGATTTGAGCTCTCAGTTTCATTTTACACTCTGGAGAATGTGAACTCAACTTCCCCAAATTCGAATTTCACTGCAATCTCCCTGCTTAGTAAATATAACCCTATGATTAAGAGAAAAAGTGAGCAGTTGTGTTCCTGTGAATATCCTCACCTGTCTGGTGCACTGAAGTTTCGCTGTTACGTATAAATACATTGCAGATCATTAGGCACTTTCGGCTACACTAGACTAAACTTGTCTCTCCCTCAGCAGGGCTGCACCAGCCTTATCAGACTGCATTCCTTCTGCTCTCACATCTTACAGCTCCCTGCTTGTTGGAGCAGGTTGATGTCCATTTCATCTCCGCGTAATCATATCTGGTTGCCTTTGATGATATCTTCTTGATTAATGACAGAAGAAATAACATACTGTGTCCAGTAAAATACAGGCTATGAAACAACTTATTAAAAACATTTTACAATTGGGGCTGAAGGCAGTGATATAGCAGGAGAAATAACTGAAATCTGGGCGTATTCCTTGTATCCCGTGAGAATGGGCAATCCTGATACAAAGAAATAAATAATAATGACCGGTGCTGTTCCTCACTGATTTATGGGGTGAAAATATGCCCCCGTCATTATTTTTATTAATTACCCTCTGTAATTCAGGTATATTTACCATAAGGGTGCAATGCCGTGGTCCAGACTAATAACAGGTTCTGGCCCTGTGAAGTGTTTAGAAATGCCTTCCCTCCCTGATAAATGATAGTAATACAGAAGCATGCTGGTTGTATTTACTTATGGAACTAAGAACAGGGCCCTCATAGGTCAGGAGTTTAGTCTTTTGTGATTTTGGGACGCACCTTTTGACTCATCATCCAGACCATGCAGTTAATATTTGTCCCTTACAGAAAACCTTAATCCTGAACAAATACCAGATCATGTAACTAAATAGAGGTCAAACACTGGCAGGATAATCGTAATGTCTGATGAATCTACTTCATATGCTGATGATAGTCACACACATGGTTTAAACATCCAGTTAAACAAGGACGGTATATATATATATATATATATATATATATATATATAAATATAAAAGCATTTGTAAGCTGTTTCTTGTGTTCTTGTTTTGAGCCTCACAGATGAGCGCCCTCATGAATGGAAACGTAATTGCTTCTAGCCGGTGATTGTTTCTCTTTTCCTTCCCCATTCTTTGCATTTATTCCGCTTCTGTCACTGGATTCTCACCCCCTGCGTTGTGAAGGAGACGGCCTTGTTAGTAAGCATACGCAAGGTACAGCTGAAAGGAAGAACAGACTTGTGAAGTGGTAATATAGTAAGGACAGAAACGTAACTATCCATTCCAATAGGTCTCTGAACAGAGGAACTAAAATGAAGCTTTGCTTTAATAGTGGAATGCTGGGGGAATGATTCCCCCGGGACACACAAATCCAGCTTTATTAAGTTACCATTGGGTTGTGTCTGAATTATGATGTAGTCCTATTCATGTTAGGTGTGCGATTGTAAGTGTGGCCATACANTTGTATTAACATTTCTTTTCATGTACTTCCAGTTTAGATGCCAAATCAAACAGGCTTTTGTTGGCTTGTGGTAAAAGTAAAATACATTTGTGGAAAAAAATCTATCAGTAAATCCATAATGACTGTAGCCATACGTCATGTGCCGTTTTTTGTTTAGCCAACTCTGCCGTCTCCCGGGAACTGGTAACTATGTGACAGCGTGATTACTGAAGAGGGGATGGAAGCCGTCCGAGTGGCACAAGAAGTGGGATTAGCATTTATGTGACTGCCGCATGTTAGGTCTGTGTGTAACGTGGTCTCATGCATTCCTGCATATGCTGCTCACATTTGATGGGTCGCAGTCTTCAGAACTGATTCTGTAACGCTGTCTGAGGATAGCTGACCTAGGCTTTTCTATTATAATATAATATTACACTTATAAATAAAGTCTTATTTTTCTACTCATTCAACCCNTCAGCAGTTACACACACATGCAAACATAAGGTAGTGATATTACAGCCTTGGCATACATTGGGTTGGTAATATGGGGGTTATGGTGATAGTCTATTAGCGATACAACCCACGTGCTATAAATTATTGTTGCATGTGTATATAGTGCAGGATGTTTCAACAGGATTAATGGATGTGGGTTATCTTTATCTCTTTTAGGCAATCTCTGTTATAGTCTGTGATTAATATTAAATAGATGGTGACGAGGGCACTACCACGATTGCCGTTCAGAATGATCAGATACAGATTTCTAGAGTCGCAGTGTTTTAGGTCTGCTCCAGGGGTGACACAGTGTCCTCTTATCTGAGCTACTAGTGGAAGCCACTGCATTTACATGAGGGAAGAGTTTAATGGAGCANGTGGTCATATTGACATTTAAACTGGAATAGATTTTTGCCCTGATGTAAGACAAAGGTTGAATATGAGACCTATTATATTGTAGTTTTTTCATGTATGTTATCAGTCATAATATCCTCAGTAACTTACAATAAACACCCTCCGCAGTCTCTGAAATAAATGTATATGTCAGGAATTGCTGTAAAATAAGGATCTCATTGAAGTGAATAGTTTGGGAATCCCCCAGCACCATAATCTACTGAACCATTATCTCTGACTCCATAATTATGGCGATGACAATGCTGCGGCTCATGTTATATTCAGAGGATAAATGGTGTAGTGTTAAAGCAGCACATAACATTGGGTTACAGAATAAAAGCATAGAGCATGTTTCCACATAGCTGTAGTTAGATGGCCCCGGCAGCTGTTATCTTTGCGGTAGTCTCAGGGTAGATAATGTGATCATGGCGTCTGACTGCACACACTGCTACAAGAACAAACACACCGCACTGGTCAGGCTTTCATTGCCTCTGGCTAATACAGCTAGTACCTCGCTCTTCTGGTACATGGAATATAAAATATGTGGACTAAGACCTATGTAGAGATGGTGGGGAGAAGGACATGTTTAACACCCCAGTTTGTGCCATGATAAAAATTCAGCCATTATGTATGGCTGGCATAGTCACATGGGGCCAGATTCAGTCCTCCACCAAAGTGCCATGTCATGTCCGTAGGGCAAAATGATAATTTTTTTGGCGTTTCATATTCACGTGTTAATAAACGCTAATTAGAAACCGGAAAAAGCACACTTACTCTGGATCAGCCCCATAATGCAGTGCGGTAAATACGCTTCTGTCCACCTCTCCTTCCGCAGCATACTCACCTGTATGTATTGCACAGCTTTGTGTTGGNCATTGTTGACCAATAGTTACATTAATGATTGTGTAGTGTTTATTTGAAAATGACTGCTACATTTGTTAAAATGCCTGGCGCCCCACAACAGGTTTCGCCTACTTTCCGTATGTTCGCCGTGGTAGAATCAGCTTATCCTAAGCATGTATATTGTTGCAGAACAAATATTATGATGCTTTTAGTTTGCACTTGGCAGACAGATTGCTCATTTAAAGCTGCCAGAAAGTATGCTGCTGTTTCTTTACAGGAGTTCCTATCTGGAATTGGAAATGAATAGCTCAACTTGAGATCTAAATGAAAATAATATTACACTAGGCTTAGAACACAAATATCACT
>JABWIB010000368.1:76955-91304 GCA_016617825.1 Platyplectrum ornatum
GGGGTTTACTGCTCTTTTATGCAGCTCCTTGTAGGGGTAAATAACTCCTCATAGTGAAGTGAATTATTTATTGCTAAGAAAAAATTATATAAAACAAAATAAAAAAGTGTGACAACAANCAACCTTAACCAAAACAGCAGACAATGATGTTACATAGGGCCTCTATAACTAAACTGCTATGAGTCACCAAGGCTGTATTCTCCACATGGCACACTCAACACCAGCGTCTTTCAATACAACATTGGTTTGATTCTGTTGGGCCCCAGGATACCACCCAAGAGCTGCATTTACATTGTAGTGCGCTGTACGCCAGACTCTGATATTTTTATGATTTCAGGCCCAGATGTCTAGCTTGTATGTATATGATGTGCAAGTTTCAGCGTCTTCTTTTCCCCCACAGATACAGGGTGGTTGTGTCATACCCTCCCCAGAGCGAAGCAGAGCTGGAACTCAAGGAAGGCGATATTGTTTTTGTACACAGGAAACGNGAAGATGGCTGGTTTAAAGGCACACTGCAGCGCAATGGCAAAACTGGGTTATTCCCTGGAAGCTTTGTAGAGAACATTTAATTTTGTTTGCTGTAGCATTCAAAAATGAGCACAAACATATCAAAGCTATCTCTGACATTGGCCTTTTGGAAGTGCAAATTGTCACCGGTAACCGGTAACACACGAGTTACCTGTGACATCCATGGAGCCTTCTGGACACGCTGCATTACAGATCCGTTGGAAAGGACTGGAAACTCTCCACTGATTTCTTACATACCCAGACTTCNTTTTATGTTATTTGTGCCTTGTACTGTTAAGTTTATACTTTTTTTTTTATTCCTTTTTCTTTACCTTAACAACAAATAAACTAATGTTTACAAGGCATTAGCTAATAATTTATTTGCTTCCTTTCAGTTTTGTACATTTGAAATTTTGTTTAATAGATGAAATCTTTTGAAATGAATAATAAAAATAACAAATTATTAATTTATGAATGGCACAGAAAAGAGAAGCTGGTTTCTTTTCTCTCAAACAAACAGATGCAGATTAGTGATCGTTCTGACTGGTGGAATATAATTGTGTGTTTTATAGCTTAGTGACACATTTCTAAGAGCAGACGAGAGAGGAGGAAGAATATTATTGTTCCTTTACCATTTATAAAGTGCTGTTGTAGGTGTGTGTATTATGGGGTTTTTATCTTTATTTTCTAGTGATTAAATCTGTCTAGGTAATGCTTTTGTAATGGTCCTGGCTTTGACCTGTTAACATCCAAAGTATTATAGGGAAATGTATATTGACCGAACATTACAACTTTTTCATTAACACAAGCACAAAAAAGATCAGGGGTAGAACGGTTGGTGGGGATCATGTTTTTTTCTTTTGTATGGAAATATACTTGATTTTAAAAATGATGTACTTCATCCATATCATTCATATTGACGATAAACACGCAAACATAAGCAGAGTGACATCGTTTGGTCACTTAAAAGGTTTGCTTTCAACTATTTATTTTGAACTATATAAATATCAGTTTTCAAATTAGATAACATTTTAGATTCAGATGCAAGAATGGCGAGCATTATCCCATGTTTGCAAGCACACGTTCTAAAATCTGAACATGTGTGCATAAGGCTTCCAGCATGGATCTATCCCAGCATTATATAGTAATGCCTGAGCTAAGCCCTTCTGCTGTATCCTTATTTTCCTCTGCACCCATTTTACATGGAAACATTGCCAGTAGTCTGGAATNCTGATGTCTTTGGCATTTGATGGTAGTTGTAGTGTCACAACACATGGAGTATCACAGGTTGACTATACCTATCCTAGGGAATCCTTTTAAAATAGTTATTGCAGATGTAATACCCATCGGTTGTATTGTGTATTCACGTCAGCATGCCACATNGTCATTACATTACTGAGCTCTGTAATGTGGCACGGCCCACAATAAATTGCTGTTCACCTATTAGCATTTCTTCGAAATGTGTGACCCAATAACAAAATAGGAATATAGATTTATCCATGTCACTAGGGAGTTATTTATATGACCGCATCACAGACACTTTGTGTCTGCTACAAAGCTACTATGTAGGATGGATAGCAGTTTTTGGGTTTTTTTTGGTGGGGGAGGGGNTTAGATAAATAAAACATTGTTCATCAACCTAACTAAATATTAAGGAGCACACAAGTAATGAGCTACAGTAGTTCTAAAGCTGTGGTATATAGTCCTCTACTATGTCAATAGTTGCAGCAAAAGCTCCTCTATGAATGCCATTGTCCTCGTCTCGGATAGTAGACTTGATAATAAACAGGTATGGATTAGCCACTACAGTATTAATGCCATAACAATATTGCTCACTGTGTCATTGGTTATATAATGCCCCTCATTATATCCCTATTAACCTTTTTAACGTCTCTGGATAAATACACTTAACCAGCACATTAACGGGCCGATTCAATCCCTCGAGAAGACGGGAAAAAACGCAAAGTGCGCTTTTTCCCATCTATTACGGGACTGAAACCTTGCGTCTTTTTGTACGCACCTCTATGAGGTGCGAACGAAAATACGCGAGTTTTCCTGCCTTATGCAAACAGCGTAAGGCAGAAAAAATTTGTGTGAAGGGGATTGAATCGGCCCCTAAATAGCTAATAACAAACACAATTATTAAGTGAATTTTCTATATGCACTCCACAAGTAAAGGATAGTTGCCCTGTTCACGTTCTCTTTTATAGGATGGATGGGGATGTGGNTTTTTGAGGAATCCATTGGATGCACAACTTACTCAAACATGCAATTAGGATATCTCTGTTACAGTCTGTTCTGGAAATCCATGTCATTGAATCTGCAGCAATCTTTTCATGTCATTGTCATAGTGAGAATAGTCATAGTTGGATGTAGAGGTTTAGATCATAATGTGCCATTTCTCTTGTCATATTATTTTATAGGCAACATGACTGCTGAACAGACTGGTTGTAATTGTAGCTAGAATGTTTGTTAGATTCTTATGATCATATTGCCTAAATACCAGATTTCTCTGCAGTTCTGTAGCAGTAGTGACTTTATTTTGACAGATTTCTTTTTTAGCATACTTGAATTTCGGTATATATATATATATATATATATATATATATGTCTTGTGAAATGAGATTTAATGAAGATGAAGCTGGCTTCAGCCATTCTCAGCATAAATGGGTTAATAACTGCAGGGTTGTAATCTTTTTTTATAAGTGAATAGACTTGTATTGCAATGCCATTAAAGTCTCAGCTGATGGGATCCTGTAGAGGAATCTGCTATTAAGAAATGGATCTCTAACCTTGCCAAGATGTGTGCTACATTTCATGCTATAAAATGTGTTCTGTTAGAATCTGCTGTTGTTTTTTTATGCATCACTTGATTAATGTTTTGTAACAAGGATTTGTCACACAGCAGTACAAAATTTCTAAAAAAAAAAAAACAAAAAAAACTAAACTTTTTTTCATCAAAAATAAAAATAGTTGAAAAGTGTCTGTTACTTTTCTTTCTTGTATCTTGTATTTAAAACTTTAAACCAATCAGGTTTTTTGGGCTGGATGCGGATTTCCCCTTTTCATGTGATTGGAGTCTGATTTTTGTGAAAGGTGTAAAAGTTATACAAAGGATATAATTATTATTTAAATACAGATGTTTACTGGACCCAAGCAGAGAAACGCCTTTATCTAAAAGCTCTCTGCCCAGATATTTCCAGGTATACATCATTGATTGTAAAGTTTTAATTACATTCCATTTATGTAGAATATTTTGCAGAAATTTACCTAAAACATTGATATAAGCAAACTATTGTTATTAAAACAGATAACATAAGAAAATAAGGATACATATGATCTACACATGAGTCTCGATTTGACCACACAAGACAGAACTTTGGGGAGAGTAAAAGAAGTGTTTGAGATAAACTGTGGGGTGTCATGCTCAGCATCAGATGCCGCAGCACCTACCTGACCAGGAGCCGACTGTCAGGGACTCTACCATGTCATACCCCCCTCTTCAGCCCTATGCAGGTGACACTTTCATTAGTGGCATATTTCTACACAGTGTCCATTGCGGCTGGAAATTCGGCACCCGCACTACCTTCCTCTGGTGCAGGGGTGTCATCATCTTCCCACCAGTCATGTGATTCCCCACAGCCACTCAGGACTACCCTCTGTGCCAGAACAACTTGTTTCTTCAAGCTGCCCGATTACAGCCTGTCTGATTACAGCCCACCTGCACTACTGCTACTAGCCTACCTACCATCCTGTCCAGCAGTCCTCTGTCCAGTCTCTGGAGCACTGCAGTCCACTGTCCAGTCCAGTCTCCGAAGCAATCCAGTTCTGTCAAGCAGTCCTCTTTCCAGTGTAGTCTTTGAAGTAGTGTTGTCCAGTCTCCACACAATCATGTTCAGTCCAGCAGTCACCTGTACCGTCGTGGGGGCTGATCCAGAGTTGCCCTTACACCTTTTTTAGGTGCAAGTGTAGACCTGAGCAAAACCATTTTGCAATGTGAGGAGAATGTGAGGAAAAATTTTAATTTAATTGCATGCTGATTTAGCACTTTTCATTTCAGCATTGTTTTATATTTTATTCATGAATTAGAGTTGAGCTAGGAAACTTTACCTTTCAACTCTAATTTACATTTTTCACAGTTCATAATATTTTCGCCTGCTGTTCAGTGTTTGGTTTGCCCAGGTCTACACTTACACCTGTTCCTTACTCCCAAACTCTGTATCAGCCCATTGGTCTTCTAGGTCCTGCCTACTTCGAATATGGAAGCACTACTTCCGGTCTCCCAGCTTCCACTAAGTTGCTTGTTGTCCTACACGCTACTTGGAACCCGCCACTGATCCCAAACATACCCAGATGGTGAAATGCAGATGTTCAGAGATACCGAAGGTGAAGAAGAAAGTTGAACTGGTAAGAACTAAGACAGGCTGTGACAGAAGGTAGGTTGGAGATGTATTAAATGTATTAAGCAGGGAGATTGAAAATTGGGGATGTTGCCCATAGCAACCAAACAGATTAAAGCTCTCAGTTTCATTTTACATACTGGAGAATGTGAGTTCGAATCTGATTTGAAAAAGAGCTAAGGCTTGAAACGCGTCAGGCTGTGAGTCGCAGGATCACGATCCCACTACTAGGTGGGACAGAGACCCCAAAGACTGGAGAATGCAATAATTCAAATAAACTTTTGTATCTTTTATTAGAAAAGAACAGGGAGTAAAATCCCTGAATAATACAGAGAAACGTATTTTATACGAGGAAAATAGGTTTTTGTCCTACAGGGAAATCAATTAAACTTGCATACATAAAAATATGAAACTACTAACATGCTATCACTATGCTTTTATTACCCTATTCTGCCTATAGCTTATCCTTATTTTCAATATCTTTCTAAGTAATAACAGCAGTTCTAATTCATTCAATATTATAGGAATGCTCTGAGATGATAATCTCAATATACAATACAAACAGCTAAGATTTAGCTTTACTCTTAGCTTCTCAGGAAGATTCAGTTTGATGCTACTAGCATATAAAAGCATTTATATGAAAGCTAGTGAAGTGAATTTCTGGAACTGTATACTTGAAGCTTTGAAGAAATAATCCTCATTTTGTCTTTTCTGAAGCTTGTCTACGTCGTGATAATACAAACAACGATATGACTACTTATTGCCAGGGTTATCTCAAAGAAGTAATTCCGATCATTTAGACACCACTTACACGCGGTCCCATTGGTGCTGAGACTGGGTTTAAAAGTAAGGCAGAGGAAGTCTCTACAGCTCAAGTCTGTAAATAGTGTGACCCAATAAAGGACCTCTGACAGCACCTCTNCCTTGTGGCTGCGTTTACCGTACTGGTAGTGATTTCTCAGGTCTAAACTGGTGATCTCTGATCCCGTTCTCCAAGNCAGACTGCAGCCTAGTCACTAAGGGTCCATCAAGTATGCAGCCCTGAACACAGTGTAGATAGTGTGCATTAATCATCAGTGTATATGATTTAAAAGTGATTATTTTAAATGCCACCTTTAAATCCCAAAGGGACAGGAACACAAATGTCTGAGAATTTCTGAGAATCTGATCACAGGAATGGATCTATCCCAGGCTTTATGGGCCACTAAAGCATCTGATCCAGAGACAATGGGGGCATCAGGCCTCTGGACTCTAGACATCAATCCTTTCTATGCTCTGTTGTGTGTATATATGTGTGTTTCTTCAGATATCTTGTTATACTACCGATGAAGAGTAAAGCGTAGGCATTAAAATATATCATATATTCAAGATTGTTACTTTTGTTTTCCTCATTGAAGAACAACAAAACTTTTTTTCCAAACTGGCTAACACGGTACCAAACTTTTTTCTTTGTAATATATAAATACATCCTTCCCACCATATGTACTAAGACTCACCCACCGATGGAAGTTCCTAAACCGTACTTTGCGTGTTTAAAGTACATGTGTGCAATTTAAAATGTGGTTATTTTCCACACTTAGGGCCAGATTCAGCTCTTATGACTTACACTCATGAGTTACACTCTCATGGACAAAACCATGTTGAATTGCAGGGGAGGTAAATTTAATTAGTTGCAATCAGCATAATAGATGAGAGCTGATTTTTCCTAGCCCNAGTNTAATAACAGTGTAACAGTAACGCTGGTCAGTATCTGTGTGCAAAATGCAAAAATAAAGTATTTTCCCTGCATGCAAACACTGACATTCATTTTACCTCCCCTGCAATTCCACATGGTTTTACCCATGAGAGTGTAACTCATGAGTGTAATTCATGAGAGTGAAAAGCTGAATCCAGCCCTTAGTGTACATAAAACACTATTAAGATAATCTTGACCAATTGCAATAATACCAATAATAACTTTGGACAATGTCAAGTACGTGACAATGAAACTGNCATCATCACAAATGGAACAGATCCAGCTTTAGGCAATTTCAGCATTCGGTGTACTGCTTACATAGGTGTCCAGTGACCCACACTACACAGAATCATGTACGTATGGGGTGAGACCACTCCCCACATATGTAGGGAAATCCTCAGACAAAGCCCTAAATTAGTTTGATTGTATCTACAGGATCTTTGGATCTGAGTTTCCCTGGATTTTCCGTACAAGCTCATTTCCAAACAAAGATCCTGTGGATACTATCAAACTAAAAAAGGAGAAAAGTATTTTTATGTTTTTGTGTTGAAAGCTGACATATGATGTTTTTATAATATGTTACTACTGTTCTAATGAATAAAATACTATTTTTTATGCACTTTGAAGTGCCATCCCTTGATTCCTAAATCTTTGAAAAATTCATTGGGCTTGATTTACAAGCTTGTATGAAAAAGCAGAGGAAGACACAGTTTTAAAGAGAACCAGTGCTTTAAACATTGTATGAATTTATCAGATACCAGACTTGTGGGCTTACTAAAGGTGGTTGAGTGCTTTCTCTAATTGAATTGCAGTTCTCTGATAGAGCATGTAAACTGTTGATGAGCCGGTCACTATCTAACAGAGGATCTCAAGAGTACTTGAGGGGGTTGTAGTAATCGTTACCTTATAGATGCCTCCCCCTCTCCCCCCAACAATGAGAGAAAAAAAAAATACCACTGGACTAAAAGAAATATATATTTCATCAAATACAGAGACAAACAGAAAGGAAATCACCCTCTTCAGGGCTGGCGCCCGGAGGCGGGTGACTCCATTATCTCCGGCATTTTCTCCACCCCCTGTACTACACATTAGTTTAGTTACTCATCCCTAGCTGCAGTGGAGGCAACTAGCAAATTAGATTATTACAGCCTGGTCTACCTATCCAGAAAGATAAGCAGAGGCTGGACTGCAGTGGCCATGTAGGAGATGACGTCTGCGTCATCTGCGTCAATATAATTTGAATCTTTGTTCTTAATAGGAAAATTCATTTTTAGCAATGACTGCAGATAATAACAGAAAATAAGTAATGCTCTACATAAATATTTTTTTATAGCCATTGGGATTAAATAAATTGCAAACGTAAGACATTTTTTCTGATTACTAAGCTTTTGTATGATGACTGTACCCTTTGTTCATTTTATAAGCAATGTCCAAGAATTGCAATTAAGGATAATGTAAAGCAAATAGATATCTATATATTTCTACACACACAGTTTTAATTATTGAACTGAAAAGGAAGTAGCTGGTTATATTATACAAACTGCTTCCTCTCAAAGTAAACATTAAAGAGTGCACTCTGCTTTTTCATTCTTTTCTGAAATCCAGATGTTTTTCTTGGCTGTTCCCACAAGTATGAATGAGGACAATTATACTTATATTTAAGTAAACACTAATTTGACTATTAAAGTCACGGAAAATAATGAAAGGCTAAGAGGACACATTTTTCCAATTATTTTACTGGCTATATCAGTTTAATGTAGGGAGAGGTGCACAGCATATTACTGGATGAAATGGTACATGAAGTACTGGGAACCTGTAAAAATACTCTGTGGGCATGTAAAGTGATCTTGTACCACCAAGAGTGTTTCTGTTACAATATCTATATACAGATAAGGAGATTGAGATATATTTTTACTAATCTTTAGTGGAACCATAGCAACCAATGTGATTATAGATGGCTTTAGTATTGCAATCCCCATCACTTTTAGTGATTAATACAGCGAGTATGATGGTAAGTCATATCAACACAATGGTGCACTTTTCAATGTTCATATGTCAAATATAGCCCCAATATCACTTATGTCCATCTCATTTATAATTATTAAATATATTGTGACCCCCATGAAAATGATGACAGCAAATGTACCCATAGGAAGCACATTTCTGCAATAGATTGTCATTTGCTACTGTGAACATCTAGATATTCCATTGGACAGCAAGTCCTGTGAAATCCCAGTGATGCCCACCTTTTCTGTTACTTACTATTTTCAGCTAAATGGCGCAAGTTGGGTCTCTGGGGCCTCATTGTGACACAGAGCCATTATTGAGGTCACAAGAAGTGAACAGTATCGAAGGTTTGCACTTTTGGCCTCTGGGTAGCTGGCTGAGGATCAGAAGTCTCTGCTGCAAGAAACAGCTGACACTGACTTTGCAAGCTATAATTACTGTAACCATCATTGCAGGCTCAGGGACTGTGATCTACAGCTGTTGAGTGTGGGTGGAAAACAGCTGGAGTATGCTCTAAGGAAGCAGAAAAGTACTATACATAGAATACAACAGAGACTAGAAACACGAAGGAAATGGAAATGTAACTTTCTGATTCCACAGAGTACTAATAACTGATTCTTCGCTCATTGAAACCTTGCACACTGATTTTCACAATGGTCATCATTATTATCATCATCATCATCATTTGCTGCAATCAAGATGCTCACTCTTTATTAATTTAGTATACCTCTAAAAAGCTGGGTCTGAGAAAAATAACATACCTTCTTCATGGTATTTTTTTTTAATTAAGTGATAAGCAAATGTGACCAAACCACTGGATAATAAATCTGGTGGTTCGAATTTATTAATAGACAAAAAATTATGATGATGGTTTAAAAAAAAAAAGTGAAATAAAATGCACCCCTCAAACTGATTTCATGCACCTTTTAACATGGCTGACCCAATTGTTTAAAAATGTATGGCATCTGTAAAATTGAAATTTAAAGATGTCTCCCAAATACTGGAGGAACATTCACTTTTTTCCAAAAAAATATATTGAGAATATATTAAGAATATAGAAGTATCCATTATAAAACAAAAAGACTAATCATTGGTATCCACAGAAAAAATTCTGGCAGCTTTTTGACAATAACAATTCTCCACAAGTTCATACAATACAGATTAACATTCACATACAATCCAGCATAGGAATTTAAAAAAAAAAAGTAAGGAGAAGAAGTTTAAAGTCCTAAAGGTAGCAGACAAATTCCCTTCACTTACAGCCTTCCCTACAGCATTTTCATTGTATATCTAACATAACAACGGTCACATCTCATGTTAATCAAGTAGACTGGCGTAACCCATTAGAAAGCAACTTCTTGCGAAATCCACCAAAAAAGCAATTTCCATTCACTACAACTTTCTCTGAGATAANCAACTATGAAGCATCTCCATATGGACTATCCCATATTCCCATCTCTCACTGTGCCCACTCTTCTCAAATCATTTCATAAATTTTCCAAATTATTTTGGAATCTCCTCTCTGAAGATTTAAATTAGGCCTATTAGATACTCACTGATGGGCTGTATTAGGCATTAACCTGAGGCTGTCCTATAGTAACAGAAGAAAAATTCTTTTAGTAATCAGTGCTGGCTTTCTCCTATCGCCCTTTCCCCACCAAGCTATTCGAGGATAAACTTTATCATATTTTCCACATGGATTGTATAAAAACCCTTCTCGACAAAGAGGAAAAAGTAGACATATTCTTTAATTCTTGGGCTGTTATATTAATTGCTTATCATTGCCAGTTAAACATCAAATCCATACTTATGTGAATCTGCTAATACCCCTCCTATTAATCTTCCCTGAACTGCTAAATTATTTCCAATATTCAAAATATTGATGTTAAAATCCCTTATATGCTACATATACAATCCCACACTTATTATATCAACCTGTATCTTTAAATTGTATTTTGGTTGTATCTGGATGTCTGACCTTGTATCCTATATATACAATGTCATGCATTAGTTATATTTACCTGTATCTTTAAATTGTACATTGGAGACCATGTAGTATGTTTATATGTACTGTTAAAATCTGAACTATTGTGCAAATTCTTTACCAAATAAGAATTTTTTTTTAAAAAGAAATTGAGTTAAATACCATATGTCGTTCAACCGTTTCATAACCTAATTTGGTCATAACCTTGTTTTTAACTTCTGATTGGTTAGGTAACAAGTGGGTCATCATATAAATTAGTTTAATGATTGGTCAGTTGGTCTGTGGTAAAGGGTATAAAAGACAGGTGTAGAGTGGGAAAACAGGAGTGGTGTGGTAACATATTTACATGAGTGCATGGTGCCACCTAACCACTGAGGGGTAACATTGAGCAACTGATCATGTCAGAGTTCATGGTTACTAGCGAGCTACCGCCTTCCACTATGTCAGAAAGTGAAGAGTCTGGGACAGCTTGTCCAAAAGCCCCGAGGACCGAGATGGAGTCCAGAGATGGGGTGGTGCATGCAGCATCCCTGGGCGACGCACCCATGAGTGTGACATGGTACAGCTACGCGACAGTGAGATGTCAAGGGTGGCATTGCCCATTGTAGTCACAGGGAGCTCTGAGGAGAATTCGTCGACATTATCAGAGGTCTATCAGCTATCTAACTGGGAGAAAACTGCAAGTGCCTCATCAACAGATGAGGTAGACATGATAACCGGCATCATGCCCCAGTACCCCAAGATGTAGGATGACCCATTCTTGAGGTTCCTGCCTGACGGACACAGATCAGCAGTCTTATGGACAATGACTCAGGGCTTTGTTCCTGACAGATGACCCTAACTTGGTCCTTGGTAACAATGGTAAATCCCCAGAGTTTACCCTGTTGAGCTGATCCAGGGTTTCAGGCATAAAAGACTGTGACGATAAAGACAAGCGAGACAACATATTGTGTTAAACCATCCAATATCGGAGTCAGGGAGAACATCACAGACATCGAGTTGCTGTTTGAGATACCTTACTTCCAACCAATTCCTATCACATGGCGTGGTCAGGGAAGCTCAGTGTACTGGTTAAGACACTGATTATCATGTAGACTGTGATTGAGAAAAAAGGGGTTTACGAAAATGTTGGACTTTATTTTACTTATGTATTATAGTAAATGTTTGCCCAAGCTAAAAATTATAATATTGGAAATGTTGATTTTGAAATGCGTGTGAATTTATGTTATACTGGTTTGTGAAGCTGTTGCAACAAAGAACAAGTCAATCAAACCAGTTCTGCTCACAACCCTAGTAAGAACAGATGATATACTCAATGTGATTACAAGATGCAAAAAAAAAAAAAAAGGAAGATCCAGTGGCAATTGTGGTCTAACACACAAAAAGTTTTACGTGCAAACACTAAAGGCCTTAATCCAAAGTAAGTGATCTTCATGCAGAAGAAGATCGGCACCATCTACCGGCATCAAGGTTGACAGAACTGGGTCCAAAGACACTTTTATACACAATAGACAAAAAGGTAATGATGCAACCAATTCACTCAGTGTATTGATCGCATCCACAGGTCAGCAGCACAGGAGTGCTTTGTTTCTTCATAGGTAAGTTCATGGATCTTTGTTCCTTAGATGGGGGTCATTTAAATGCCAAGCATGCACATTTAATATATATTCTATCCAACTTCATAACTTGCAATCCGTTTCAACCCTAGCATGCAGCAGCCGGGGCCTTTTAGAAGATCTGAATCCGGTCCAAACTTCTTAAATTCTTAGCCAGGATTCAGAAGGCAGAAGTGTATCGCAGAGCAAATATGTCCAGGAGCAGGATTTCACAATGTTCATCCAAGAGGCAAAAACAAGGATGCCTGGACACAGTGAGCCTGCGGTTATCCCTCTGCATCCGATAACTGCAATGAAATCATGTCATAAGTCTGGATCTAGTCCTATATCACTGGCAAAGGCAGATAACGTGTGTCAGTGTTACAGACTTACTCCTTTATAACTGTATACTATGACAACGGAAATACAACTGATCATCAAATTGTCTCACTGGGGCCAATTTAATATGTGGCTCTATGAGCCATGAAGTAAAAAGGGGCAAATTTGCTCCCTTAAGCTGTTAGCGTAAGAGAAAAAATTTGTGCCCGTATGGTATTGGATCGGCCCCTCTGAGTCAGTCATCCAGAGTTCGAAGTATTGCACAAAGGTGCAAGTATTTTCCTGGACAAAGCATGTTGCGGTAAAAATCAAAGGATGAATATTTTTCCATGAATAGAAAATAAGAAGTGATTCTGCATTTTTTAATTTTTAATCTCTAATTTCAGTTCAGTTAAGAATCATCACATCTCCTTTCATTCTCATTTGGTAGCGACATATATTTATGGTAATTTATAATAAAAAGTTAATAGCATATGAATCCACCCCCTATAGATGCTGCTAGGGTTTCACTGCAAAATGGAACAGGAAAACATTTCCAGTATAAACAAATGCACATTTGCAAATATATATTTCATATAAATGGAATAATGGCTTCAGATATCACCATTGATATATTTCTTTTTTATATTTTATATTCTTTGCTTGTCATAAATCAAGCAACATGTGGATCATTTGGATGAGAATTTGGAAGATGTATAAAAGAACACCTAAAGTCTCTTTATGCCTTTAATCTGGAATAGTAGTTGACTTTCTCTTAGTTCGGTAATGTGAAACGCTGTCATTTTATCTCCAGCTGCATGTGAGTTTGTTTTGCTGAGGGAAACTGGCAAGGTTCGAGACATAAAATCCTTACAAGCGCTGTAGATGGAGAAAATAAAAGCATCAGAGAGACCCTGGCAAACAACTTTGTGCTCACATTTGCTTTTTACTTGAACTTAAATAGAAGATACATGGCAGCCAAACATCTGCTATTAATAGAAAAAAGGCAGCTTAAAACACAGAAATCATTGTACAGCAGAAAAGAATGCCATAAGGTACAGCCACAGACACTAGTGAGACTGCCACCACTGCAGGGGGTTCCAAACCTTTGAGGCCCTATAGTCACACTACTCCATCAAATGGAAGTCATTCAGACACTAAATGTTGATGCATCGTTAAATGAGACTTAAAGGAATCGTTTGCAGTAACAGTGAAATAAATAAATAGTTCTTAGTCCCTATGTACTATATTGAGTAAGTATCAGTCACCCCTCACGGCCCAACATATGGTGCAGTAACTGCTCATTCTCTGCCTCTTACAACTGAAGTTACCCTGGAAATGGATGCTAAATAATGGAACAATGACACTAGCAAGATAAACATCAAAAGTAAGTTCTACAATCAGATATTATAACTATAATAATGTACATCGTAGCATTTAACTATTTAATGCCACCACATAAACTACTGCAGTCATCATGTCCAGTGGAGATAATATGTTCAGTGGCATACTCACCTACTCCATAAAGTCATCATAATGACTTTACCTCCTACAGTATTTTCCCACTGTACAATCAGCTTTTCACTCTCATGACTTACACTCATGAGTTACACTCTCATGGATAAAACCATGTTGAATTGCAGGGGAGGTAAAATGAATGTTAGTGTTTGCATGCAGGGAGAATGCTTTTATTTTGCATTTTGCACACAGATACTGACCAGTGTTACTGTTACACTGTTATTAGACTAGGACTAGGAAACATCAGCTGTCACTTGTTATGCTGATTGCAACTAATTAAATTTA
>JABWIB010000368.1:92063-107441 GCA_016617825.1 Platyplectrum ornatum
GTCAGACATTACATATCGTCAATAGAAATCATCACTTACTGAATACTATACATCACCAGTCATTGACGATTTCAGATCACTGACGAACGCTGACGATATGAAATCTCAGCAAAAATCGTCAGTTAGTGAATTCCGCCCCTGGGTCTAATCAACTGCACCAATTTTCTATTGTACACAGCAATGCAGACCAGAATGCTCATTCACACCCCTTGTCCACAGCAGAGACCCAGGTAAAAACCCTGTACCCGGGTTTAATTTACTGGGACCCTTTTCCACCAAACTAAACCTGGGTCTAGGTGAATAAACCCGGGTTTTTTTTGTTAGTGGAAAAGGGGTATAAGTCATGAGAGTGAAAATCTGAATCTGGCCCATAGTGTAAATGAACACCCTTACCCCTCTGTATTTTTATATCCAGCGCAATCAAAATCAAAAAACACTTTCCCTCTCCCATAGTATTCCCATTATGCCCAATCATAAAATAATAAACTCACCGCCTCACACACAACACACATGAGCAGAAGTTGAGCAGCTCCGATCCCATAGCAAAGCTGCAGGGGCAGAGCGCTCGGAAAAGGGGCTGAGTCCCATCTTATATGTGAGCATCTGTTGGATGCTTATATTAGCACTCAGGGCTGGATCCAGATGTAGGCAAAATCAGCATTTAGTGAACCGAACAGTGATTTTAATTGTTAAGTTGATTGTTAAGTTAATTCCCCTCTCTATGGAACCTTACTGTACAATTTACACCCATATGCCTCATAACACCAACTATGCAAATTTTGTATGTTACACAACTGATGTAGGGCACAAGTGGCGCGTTTTCCACAGTGTGGATGTGGCCCAGTTAACAGTACTTATGTGTGGAGCGCTAAACGATTTGTGGCGCATAAGATGTTTTGTGACACTAGTGAGAGAAGTCTGGTCCTGTCCTTCTGTCTGGATTTATCTGGTAATAATGCTATAACTGCTCCTGGTTTTGGAGAATGCTTTATGTAATAAACAAAAGAAAAATGTGCAGTATGTTGCACTAAATTCATTTCTGTATAATTTACCTGAAACAAAACAGTAATCTAATCTAATTAGATTATAGATTATTTAAACCTGTACCACACACCTATTTATACATACACTCACATTAAAATAGTTTCCTAATAGAAGACGATGTAAACATTGCAAGAAATGGTGGTCATGATGAAGTGTCTTAAAAGAGGTGAGGCAGAGAATTTATATATGTGAATTGTTAATGTCATTTCCTCTTTGATTCCTTATCCAATAACACTTTAAATATAGCTTTAACATTGATGTAAAATATTTCGTTATCATAAAGTTTAATAATGTGAATTCCCCCAGAGCACCCCATGTAGTTCTTTTACGGACTATTCTCTCATTTAATATGAAATCTGGAGCCAACATAATGACACCCATTACATGTTATGGGACAGCATATGGGCCATGGCCAATTATCCTCTAGTTTCTGCTTCCATTAAGAGAAAATGCACAGATGGGTTATTTCATTATTTCATTTCAATCAAATGTAACCTTGTTCCTTCCTGGCTTTAATATATTGGCGCCCATCTGGATTGTCCTGGAGGGCCTCTGGCCAAATAATCGCTTTCATTATTTTTTGTGAACGACCATGAGCCTCATCTGCTAAAAGTAATTGTCTAGTGAGAAGAAACAACATAAGTGCACTAGAGCACAATGTATTGCTTGATTTTCCCATTCGCAGTAAAATAAAAGGAAAGAGGGAAGGTGTAGCGTGTCCTACACAGGGGCTATAGGATATTCTGCATATCACAACACTTCAGGAACTAGAATATAGGAAAGGGACTTTTAGCTGAGCTCTGACACAGTCCGAGCGCTCTGGCACCCTGCCAGATGTTCCATGCCACCTTGCTGTACGTGGTACGGAGCACTGGCAAGATTGGCTGTCAGGCTGTCACGTGTGTAAAGTTTGGGGTCTGTTTGAGAACTTGACATGGTTTCCACTCTGGGAAACATCTGGGGGAGGGTTGGCTTCACATGCAGCATGGCTGTTATGGTAACCATACCTAACAAAGCAGAAGAACCCTCTGCCGCATCAGTGAGGTTTCCTGCTTTGTTAGGCGTCGTTGCTATCCACGTTACTAGAAACCACTGCCCCTACAAATTTACCAACAATTACTATTGTTGGTAAAAAATATACCGGCCAGGCCGGTGCTTTACCATTCGGGTGGCAACCCTGATACACACATTATATATACGCACTACATACACACACACTATACATATATAGTGTGAGAAAGGCAGCATCTCTCCACATGACAGTAACGTGGAGAGTTCTAACCAGAGTATTATCAGTCTGGAATTATCATTCTAGAACTAATCAACAGAATTTATGCTCCCGTGATATAAGTGTTTCTCAGAGTGTAGGGACTCTTGAATAAGGACAAGCTGCTGGGAGGGAAATCAATTCTGAGATCCATGCATCATGGGGCAGAGCAGCTGAGGATGGGAACCGCAGTGACAGTCAGTGATTGGCATTGGGCTCCCCTGGCTCAGGGGCCCCCCTAGTGTCTTGTCCCCATAGCAGTTGCACCCCCTGCACCCTCTATAGTTACGCCACTGAGAGCAAGTCCAGATAATGGCCAAAGGGAGTATGCAGTCAGTCCAGATACTGTCCAAAGGAAGAGACAAGAGCACACTGCAAGGCCAGAAGACAAACCTGTACCAGCAAGGCGTGCTGGAATGTGGAGAGTTTAATTAGAAAGGTGTCAGGTGAAATCCATGAAATCAACCAGACATCTCCCACAGGCACCTCTAGAGAGTGCTGGAATGACAGTGAACACAGACGACCTGGTGAGATGCTGGTACTACTGGTCCCAAATGTGACATTTGTGGTGTCTTGTAACACATCTTAGAGGTATTGTACAGTGGCAGTTTTACTGTAACAACTGGCATTCAGAATATCGCCCCACCATAGCTGTTTATTAAGCTGATACAGCTTTGCAGTGTTTTTGCACCTCTGGTTTCTCAAGTGCTAAAATTGCTGGACACAAAAAAAACCAAGACTCTACGCCTGCATGGTGAAGGTGATTCCTGGACATAGATACAAAGCAGCAATTTTACTGTATTAATAGTAAAACTTCAGACAATACTAAAGATCTGGTTTAATACACAGAGAATCATTTCAGCAAAACTATATAATTGTATATTCTGGAGTTAAAACTGCTTAAAAGAAGAAAGTGGAGATGAGGTGTAGATGTTCAGTTATGTATATTTCACCTCCAGTTATTGTTTCTCCTGTATATTGCTCATATTTATAATACAAAGAATAGTCACTGTCCTTCAGTTGCTATGACTGGCAGCCCAGAGATAATCCTCAATCCATTGGTCTCGCAGGGCTGATGTGCGCCTACTTATTTGCACTTTACCCAGTTCCATGAAATGACCCTAAACTATTGTATATACATTGCAGGAAACCGAAGCTTTGGGATTGTTTTCACTGCTGGAATCACTGCTGTAACATAACAAAAAACATGTCATTATTATTATTATTTATTAGGTGCCACAAAGTGTTTGCAGCTTTGTACAATGAGGAATACAGAGAGACAGAACGGGTGGGGAATAGGGGTCCTGCCCACAAGCTTACATTCTAAAGGAGATTGGGAACATCATATAAACAGTAGATGTAAGTGCTGTGTGATTAAAACATGCAATGTGTAAGTCTCCTATTTTTCTATATCTTAACCTAGCTAATCATAAGAGTAGTGACGTGTGTAGAAAATAAATTGTATGCAAATATGTCTATGATGGCTCCATAATGTTCTTAATAAATAAAATTAAAGCCACGGATAGTGTTTTTTTCTTTAAATACAAAATAATTATTATAGAAAACATGCATACAATATTTAATGTGGCATCACAATTTTTTTACACTATCATTGTTAGCTATATGACCCATATTAATGTGAATCATAAAGAAGTTTTTTCTTATCACATGGACTGACTATTGCTTCCTGTTCAGATGGGTTTTGGGAAAATTAAAAGGCCCATCTGTGAATTGAATAACTGTTGAATGAACTTGCCATGATACGAAGGTATTGGCAGATGACCAGCTCTGTGAACGTGTGCAATGCAGATGTGGGCAAATTGCCTTCTAGAGCAGAAAGGGAATTGAAGTTGGCAGTGCTTACAAAAGAAACATACATGCAAATATGCTAAACATGATTTCAAATTCTGTGTTTGAACGTCATATGGTATTAGTAAGGATAATGTGATACATTTTACAAATTAAAAATATCTGTTCCAATTCCTGAAGCCTGTACTGCTTTGTGTCTGGAAATGTCAGATGCAGTAATACAATAGCTTTATGTCATTACAGCTTTGATGATGAAACCTTTTTCCTTAGTCAGTATACAACATGACATGGAAGGTTTGAATGGACCTGATCCAGACTTATGCAAAGTGGTCCTTTATTACTTACAGGGAATAGGAAATGACTGCATGGTAAGAATGTGCATGCATACTGTAGCACATTCCATTATGGATGTGTATCCTGTGGAGTGGCTTTTGCCAATGAGAGAAATATACTCCATGTACGCAGGGAGGGAGACTGCATGTATGCTTATAGAACAGCAAGGGCTGGATTCTACAATAAGTGTAATCCTAAGCTTGGGCCATATTCAGAGCTTTAGGCACTCATGATTTAGTCAAGTATGGGCAAAACCATGTTGAATTGCAGGGGAGGTTAAATGATTGTTAGTGTTTGCATGCAGGGAGAATACTTTATTGTTGCATGTTGCACACAGATACTGACCAGCGTTACTGTTACACTGTTATTAGACTTGTGCTTGGAAACATCATCTATCTCTAATTAAATTTACCTCCACTACAATTCCCCATGGTTTTACCCATTTTTGACTAAATCAGGGGTGTCAAAAGATCTGAATCTGGCCCTTAGACCTTATGAAGTGCAGAGCTCTAGGGATCCAGTGGTTCCACTGAATAGTTATATGGCCAGATCACCTAGGACTCTCTTACTATTTAGTAATGGGTAGTTCAGGACTGATTAGATCAAAATGAGCTAATCTTCATAGTGAACTAGTTTGTTCAATTCACTGCTCAGGAAAAGATTAGTTCATAAGAAAAGCAGGTGAGAGGAACTAAACACAGACTCAAAGATCCCAACAGCTCCATCAGGTAACTCACTATGTTAACTTCTTGAATCTGATGGTGCAAAAGTAAAGCTTAAGGTACAAAACACTGAACAAACCCCAGCAAAACCAGATAGAGGAAAAACATAGCATCTGCACCCCCCTAGGCAAAGTCTATGTGTCATGCTATTCACCTTTCTAATGCTGGCTACACATCAGAAAGTTCATCTTTCCAATCAACAGATAAATGACCCTCACAGAAATCTGTTACATGTGTAATCACATAACATGCATTTTGTTGAGTACACATGTAACAGATTTCTCCTGTGATCTGTTGCTTGGAAATATGATCTTTCTGATGTGTACCCAGCATAAGATAAGATATAGGACACTGTCCTATTATTAAAGTATTGAATAGTAATAGTGTACGCACTAGAGAAAACAGCACTGAGAACCTCGGTGTATTACAGATTAATTTATTCACTTCTAATAGCATAATTAAATAAAATATGCAGCCATAAAAAACAAATACAAAACAAATAGCAGCATATGGAAACTATGACTTTTAGGTTTGCACCAGTGTGTGGCTTAATCCCAACTATGGCTGAAATACTGTTATTTGCAGACAAGTTACCAGCTCTCTGAAGCGTCCTGCGGCATCCAAGTAATTACAAGCGAGACCACTTGGTGATAAAGGATGGTTGTTCATCGGTCTCAAGCTTAGGATAGACGTCCTCTTTTTATAGTATCCGCTGTCATATGTCCCGTTTAGAGTGGGTTTGTGTCTGATTGCTGGAGAATAAAGCGAGACCTCCCGATAGAGTAGTGCGGTTTTAGCGGTCTCAAGCTTAATTGTGAGATGGTTTGTAAATCAGCACTGGGAAGGTTTGTGGGTTCCAGGTGGTAGGAACAAGGCTCACATGCCATGCATAGACCTCAAATGTAGAAAGCCTTAATAGTACACTATTACTATTCGATACGATATGATTATAGATGTACAGCGCTCTGAGAATTCATATGAGGGAGGATCTACGTTTATGTTAGAGAGAAACATTCTATTCCCTTACTCTATGTCCTATTATTAGTTTAAGGGGTTATATTTACTAAGCAGTAAGATTGCAGTGAGATTGGAAAGTGGGGAAGTTGCCCATAGCAACCAATCAAATTCAAGCTCTCAGTTTCATTTTACTCTGGAGCAGGGCTCGAAGTGGGGATAGTAAGGTGGCGGTATGGTGCTAAGCCCCACCCCTTACATAAGCCCCACCCCCTCCAGACCCCCGATTTTTTAAAGCTAAAGTCCCCCCCCTCCAGCGCTGAGGGGGTGGGGCTTAGAAAAGGGGGCGTGGCTTAGCAGGAGAAGTGCCGGTATACCATACCGTCATATACCGGCCCACTTCGAGCCCTGCTCTGGAGAATGTGAACTCGAATCTGATTGGTTGCCATGGGCAACATCATCACTTTTCAATCTCACTGCAATCTCACCACTTAGTAAATATACCCCTAAATGTCCAAAAACTTGCTGCTAAACCATCTATTGCTAAACCTACTGTGCCCAGACATAGTGTGAACTGATACTGCAGAGCAAATTGAGTTACATTGTATTTCTGACTCATGAGTCATTCTCTTGCAAGTAGTTCACTCGCTCACTCACCAACTCACTCAGTCTACTGTTTCATCAGATTCAACTAGTTCAGCTTATCACTGCTCAGCCATAATGAGTGAGTACAGTACATGTAAGCTACCATGTGTGGCACTGCTTGTGCTCAGGCATATGTATGGAGCTGATTACCATGATTCATTATCACAAGGTACATTTCCAAATCACTTTATTTTTACCCTGCTGCAATGTTATTATATATCTTTATTATTATTATTATTCTAATTCAACTGGAAAACTTATGACTTGTCTGTGGGGACATTGATAAAGCAACTTCCGGCAAAATTATAACACATTTTGCACATTATATGAAGCACAGGCAAGTACAATATTTTATTCTTTTTTTTCACAATTTTTTCTAGGTGTTTGATGTTTACATTAGCACTAGCTAACTAATCGTTAATGTAAGAGTCCCTCTATTGGGGTGCCACTACCTTAGAATTTGGCATATGTCCTACTCAAGATTTTTACTAGTGTTGCTTTGTACTACCCAATCTCAATAATAACATTTGCCTCTCCATATGTGGATTAATAGCATAAGTAGATTGGATTAATTGAATAAGGATTCAGTTTAATATGTGACAACAAGGCCATACCAGGGAAACAGATAAGAGCGTCATTCTACAGAGAGGGTGCAATGATAATCAGACTTAATTTCGATGAGGTGAATATTGTGAAAGAATGAGGACAGTATTATACAATTTGAAAAAGTAACATAATAATTAGGTTCTAAGCCAATTTATGAGCCCAGTAATAATTATAAGGTAACTAAGACTAATTGGACCAAAGAAAATTGAAGATCATACCACTGATGTAATTAATTATGCTTCATTTCATAAATGCCTGGAGGGACATAAATTAACTGCACAGAGAATGGAAAAACATAATTGCATAATTAAAGAAAGTGTCAGATATATCATCTTTTTTTCTTAATTAGGACAAAATGTGAATAACAGAACAAATTATAAAGTAGGAAACTATTACCCTTGCTAAGTGTGGTTTTCTTATACATTCTCTTCCTGATCAAAATATCAAGTGATATAATGAATAAATTCTATATATTAACAAAAAGGCACATTGCAAGTATCCTTAACGATTAAAATCATTTTTGGTATTTTATAATTGTAATGGATAAAAACATATTTTCAGAGGACTTCCAGTGGGCGGCACACCTAGAGCGGTCACATCTTACTAGAGCTCCGTGCCCCGGTTCTATATTCAGTGGAAATTCAGCCTTTTGTGGCCCCCTTGGATTCCCTGGTGGAACATTTAGCTTACTCACCGCATCCTGTGGACTCCTGCGCCAGGGCTCGACGTTCTCCCTCCTCCGGAGTCTGGCCTGCATAGCACGCCGCACCGGCTGCTGGTTGGTGCCCATAGCCTGCGTCTGGAACAGCCCGGCAGCCTCCTGACCCCGTCTGTTTCCAGCCACGTGGGGGAGAGACACCGAGTGGTCACGGCTGCCATCTTGCCGGTGCAGTACATCCACTGCCGCCTTCCCCGTGTCTAGCCTGGCTGGTGGAGAATGTGGTTTGGCAGTGGAGAGCGGCGCTTGGATGTAGCAGCAGTAAAAACTGGGACTCCCACTGTGCTTGAGGCCTGGAGTCCACTATAGTATGTTTGTTTGAGGACTATTATAAGGAGTTGTATGCGGCTTGGCCCCTTGGACTCAGCTATGCATGCTCAGGACATTATGGTGGAGTAAATTAATATAGTTATCTCGTGCCTGAAGAGTGGTAAGGCACCGGGTCCGGACGGATTTCCACCGGATTATTATAAATCACTGCAATTGCAAATAGTGTCTGCATTACTGGAGCTTTACCATGTCTTACACCTGTGGGCACCGGATTTTCAGGAGCTCACTTCTGTATTTACCATACTGATCCCTAAACCAGATAGAGATCCTCAACTCCTGTCCTTTTCGTCCAATAACTCTACTCAAAAGCGATTTCAAGATACTGGCTTCCATTATAGCCACTAGATTGCAATCAATGCTGCCAGCTATGTTTACAACAAACCAGTTGGGTTTCACGAAGGGACAGCATTCCCTGCGGGGGATCAGAGCGGCCATAGTGGCTTTGGTAGCCTCTGAATCGGATCCACGGACTGAGAATGTTTTGTTTAGCCTAGACACTAACAAGGGTTTGATACGGTTTTGTGGCCCCATCTCTTCCGTTCTTTGATGGCGAGAGGGGTGAGAGGTGACTTTCTGTCCTTACTGGGTTCCTTCTATGAGGCCCCCAGTACTCGCTTACTGATTAATGGGACCCGCAGTGACGTGATCCAGATGCACCGAGGTATGCGGCAGGGGTGTCCACTGTCGCCGCTTTTATTCAACTTAGCGATGGACCCTCTTTTGCGGACCCTCTGTTGCGCACTCTCCAGGCCTGGCAGGCCTTTCAGGGTATTGCGGTGGGGCCCACTGAATTCAAGCTGTATGCGTTTGCAGAAAACTTGTACATATCTAATCCACGGCCTCTCTTATTCCCAAATTGCAGGTATTTGGCTCTGTATCTGGCTTTACGATAAATGTGGACCAACCGCCCTTTATCTTAGACAGGGGGTGAGGGCACCCCATTGGGGAGCGCAGATCCCAGTCAAGTGGGCCCAACAACGATCTAAGTATTTGGGTGTGTGGATCCCAAAACAGCTGCATTACTGACATCTCTGATGACCTCAGGGCTTGCCCCTGACGTACTTTGGTAGGGCCAAGTTAATCAAGATGGTCTCCTTTCCTCACCTCCTATACTTTCTTCAGGTTCTCCCCTATCTCTTATCTAAGACGAAAGAGAAGTTTGCAAGTCATTTCGTAACTTCCTCTGGAAGGGCCCCGTATTAACATGCTTAAAATGATGCAGCCTAAGACTGCCTCAAGTGTGGGGGCCTCAACTTCCCTAATCCAGGGAGGTATAGTAGGGCTACAGTGTTGTGCTATTTGAAAGATTGGCTTCACGGCACCTCTGTTTATGCTGACTTGGCCTTGGAGGGGAGACTCTTGGCTAGGGGTAATCTCATTGCTTACTTGCACGCTGCAGAAGACTCGCTTTCCCCCGCCCTGCGATCCCCCACAAACTGTGGGGCATGCTGCACCGCCAACNGGGTCTCTCTAGTTTTCATTTCATACACCTGACGTTCCTTGACAACCCTGAGTTACAGAGTGGGGTGGCTGTCCGCTCCTTTCGTGGATGGGCTGCTGGGGGCCTGGTAAGTTTGTCCCAATTTGTGTCTAGGCTGGAGAAGAGAGTGCTCACGTATCAATCAATGGTTGATCATTTCCCGTTCCTGGCTACTGACCACTCAGACTACCTGCTAGCATTACATTATTGTTCCAGCGTGGTAACACATTTCAGCCCGGACTGACTGGAATAACCCCCTGGACTTGCTCCTGCTCGCGACCCATGCGACTACAATAGCCATTTCTCAAAACTACAAATTCCTGCTAAAGCCCCTGGATTATTCTACCCATACTACGGGCCTCATGACTTGACATACTAACTTCCCAGAACTCACTCACGAAGATCTTATGCAACTTATGCCAGCCAGCACGTATGGCGAGATTTTCTACAACCTGTTCCATCATACATACCTGACCCCAAGCAAACACTATCAGATAGGACTGCTGCCTGCCCCAAACCGCCTCCATTGTCAGGACTATCATGCGGACCTTTACCACTGTCTCTGGCGTGTCCGGTCCTCCGCCCCTTCTGGATGGCTGTTCGATGTTTTGCGGAAAGTTGTTTAGTGATTCGCCTGCCTCTGACCCCTGTCTGGGTTGTGCTAGGTCTCATACCCGAATCCTGCAGTGCTTCTCCACGTATGAGATGCCTTTTGATGACGGTTAGTGCTGCAGCTTGGAAAACAATTCTTCATAGATTCCTGGACCCCACTGCTCCTCCGTTCTCTTTATTTCTGGAAAAACTCAACTTTTTGTTCCGCATGACCTGAATGGAAATTGATAAATGATTGCGCAGGTGGAAAGCTTTTTTGAGAATAGAGCACCAAGTGAGCCATCTGGAGCAGGAGAAAGTGTAGAAATTGAGTAGATAGTTACAGGAGCAGAAGAGGAGCAGATGGGGCCAGGTGAGGTAGAAGACAGAAGGATGTAATCTAAAGGGATTACAGAAGACATTGGGATAGGGAAGGGGTAGGACAAAGTCTAAAGTAGGTTTTGAGGGAGTGTTTGAGGACTTGGAGGCTATTAGAAAGCCTTTTAGGTTGAGGTGTGTAAATTTACTGAAAGAAAAGAACTCATGGAGGCTGCAGAGCCAAGAGCACTCTGTATTGCCAAGTGGTCCGCCATCCACATCCATCCATAACCGCCATAACCAGGTCTGTCCCTGCTTAGCTTCTGATCAGCTGGGCTCATAGTGGTACAGAGGAAGCACATGTTAAATGAATATGAATATGAAATAGCAGGAAACCTTATTTAAATATTTGGAAAAAGCTGGAACAAAATTATTTGTATGGGAAAAGGCAAAAACCAAATTATATGCATAGACACAGCTGGAAACAATAATAAATGTATAGGAAAAAGGAAATGTATAGGAAACCATATAATGGAAATATGCAGAATTCATATTTTGTGTATATTCAGTATGAATATGGAAAAATGTGTGTCCTTTTTGGGGGTTTTGTTATCTTCATTTTATTGAAGTTTAAAAGTTTTATACAGACATAAATGGAATCAACAAAATAAGATAACATAAAACAATAACATATGATGCATACAGACATATGAGTGTTGTGAAAAAGGGTACAAAAGACCATAGAACCGTATAATATGTCCACAGACGCAAAGGGATAAAATAGGCCATCACATAATATGTAACTCCCACAAGTTCAGCATTCGGCAACCTGAACGTTGAATTTGCATTGTCTGAATATGGATTCCTTTACCCTCTCTTATGTGGTGTAGACAATGCATTGTCCGAATATGGATTCCTATACCCCCCCCCCCCCCATGGGGTGTAGACCATACAAAGAAGAATCCGCCGCTAGGACCCTACCTTAACTTTCCACAGCGCTTTTAATTAAAGGATTGTGGAGAAAGGTGTACGAAATGGCTTAGTCATGCCCTTAATGTACACTTTACATGCTACCCCCAACCCACCGTGCGTACTTCCTGCACACACCTGTCCCATTGGCGTTACATAAATTGCATAGCTTAATTTATGTACGTGAGACACTTCCAAACCCAGACTGTGGAAAACTCATTGTTTTCCCAGAGTCTGGATCTGGCTCACCATCACAACTTGCTCATGTGAAACAAGTATACATAAGTAAATAAAAAACGTAAAAATACAGAACTCTAGTACTAGTAGATAAGAGAACTCCCCATTACTATATCACCCTGATCAGAAACAGTAGCCCCTACCAGCACCATTTTTCACAACAAAGTTATTTTTTTGTCCTTATTTTGATTTTGTGGGTTTTTTTTTTTAAATACCTTTACTATGTCTCTGGCTTTTAGCCACACCCTCTGTGATGTGCACGGTATCAGCAGAACAATACCCTTACTACAGTCAGCGTGACCTTTGTGACCTAGGAATTCAGAGGGTATGTTGGCACATGAAGCTCCTTTGCTATTCAATAACTCTACTTTACACAGAACAATATGGCCACTGTGCCATACAGATGTCATTATAACTATTCACTTTAGATCTGGGCTCAAAGTGGGAGTGTAAATGGTGGTATGCCATACTATCACTTCTCCCTCTGATTTTAATTGAAAAACTATACATATCTTTGCTTCCATAATACCACTGCTTTAAATGATAAACTATATGCGCTTAGTTGTTTAATGCTTATTTCAGCTGCCATAGCCATCTTTATTTTTATAATGATTTAAAAGACTGTTTTCTTGTGATTTGCCATAGCTGCTGCTTCATATATCTCATGGGTTCTATAAATTAAAAGGGAAGCTGGAATCTGGATGCAGATTTTCAACAATTTGAATTACAATCTACATTTATTGCGTTGATGGTAATAAAATGAAAAATAAAAGCTAAGAAAGCAGTGAATTTACGCAATAAACAATACTGTTTAATAACATTTTCCTTAGTGTCTTAGATGTGGTACATGCATGAATGTGTATGTACTGTATTTCCCTTGACAATAGTGACATCTAGTGGTGAATTAGGGAAAATACTTTGCATAAAACACTAAAGACACTTAGTAAAATCACTATACAGCCCCGTTATAGAAGGACCACTCCAGATACATCTCCGTCCCCAGCGAGCCTCAGCTGCACTCGCTCCCGGGAGGGGCAGTCTCTTACCGCGGCTAAAAGTCCCCCTGTAACACTCATACTGGCTCCATTGCGAAGACAGTAGCTCCTGCTCCCAGGAGTGCAGCGCGCTCAACGTCATGACGTCACACGCTGGGTTTAGTAGGAAGAGGAGCTGAGCAGAGCCCATGGAGCAGCAGGGAGGCCTCTGAAAGTAATGCTGCTAAGTACATGTACAGCTACATTATTACATGAGGGCTGCTGTGTGTGCAATGACAGGCAGGAAAATGGATATCAGCAAATATATCTATATATAATGAGTGCAGGGACTGTCAGTCGCTTTATGTGTTATTATTATTATTAGTATTATTATTTATTGACAGGTTTTTATATAACGCCATCATATTATGTAGTGCTTTACAATTTGTTTTGACAGAATTGGTGGGGAAGGAGGCCCTGCCCGCAGTCTTACATTCTATAGGAGATACATCGGTGTGATTACACATATACTAGGGACAATTTAGTCAGCTGCCATTTAACCTAGCGGTATGTTTTTGGAGTGTGGGAGGAAATCAGAGCACCTGGAGGAAACCCACACAGACGCAGAGAACATACAAACTCGGCTCTGTTAGGCTCAAGTGCTGATCACTGATCCATCCAGGATGCCCCTCTGTGACCATAGTTCCATAGTCTGTCTACAGCATGTATTGATGTCCCTGTATACTGATGGAGACATGGGAAGGACACTGTGTATATCAGATAGATGTCATAGTATGTAGTAATGAAGTGTTCATACACATTTTTTTTTTTTTTATGTTTTATTTGTGCAATACAGGTACAGAAGATAAAAAGAACAAAGATGCCAACAGGAATTACAGTGTAGGGATACATATATAAATGGCGGACAGTAAACAACAGTGGCAAAGAGGACTCAGGGATCCAGACATATAGGGGCCGATTCAATCCCCTTCGCGCGATGTTTTCCTGCCTTACGCTATTTGCGTAAGGCAGGAAAACTCACGCTTTTTCGTTCGCACCTCATAGCACTTCGCGTTTTTTCCCGTCTTCGCGCGGGATTGAATCGGCCCCATAAAGGGAGTAGGTAATCCCGTTAGAACGAGCCAGAGTACAGTACCCAACCAAAAACAGCAAGCATGTAGACTCTGAGAGAGTTTTATATATTTTTTTTGTCTGTTATACATTTACATCCAGTCTAGCCAAATATACAACAAGAAAGGGAGAGAGAGAAAGGAGGAGGGAAGTAGAAAAGGGTAGAAAGGGCAGAAGACAGAGAAAGAGGAAGACGGATGGACAACCGTCCGATAAGTGTTCATACACATTTGTTTTATAGTATATTAGCATTTCGGATGGACCCCCTGGGCTGTGAGCTGGTTTCAGCAGCCAGTGCATTGTATATCATTTAATAACATTCTGTTTCATGTTTTTGAATTAATAAACATATCTTTTTCATTTGTAGATGACCAAGATTTGTGCTGTGTTTGGCGGGTCCAGAGGCATAGGAAAAGCTATCGCAAAGCTGTTAGTTCAAAGAGATCATAAGGTGGCTGTTATATCAAGAAATGTTGGTGTCGCAAAGGCCACAGCGGAAGAGATTGGAGGTTTGTCATTTAATGCAGTGTATACGGGGGTATACCATTCTGGGAATGGCTTAATGGGAGATCTTTAAATCTTCATTCACTTCTATTATTTTCCTACCACCACTTCTACGTTTCTATTTCCACATATTAATTGTGTGCTTGCATAATGACCTATGATGGTTAGTATTTTGATGCTATATATATATATATATATATATATATATATATATATATATATATATATAAAAATAAAATGTTGTATTGTTATTGTGGGGTTTATTGGTAACCTGTAGCCACTATTTTAACCTGCAGATAGTGACATAACCCATGTTTTACTCTGCTTCCTGACAAATGTAGCCAACATTACACCTAAACTGTAAAACTTAGAGGAATAAAGCTGACTGCATACTGACAGGGTGTGTGCTAACACTATACAGTAACTTAAGGTCTATTATAAAGAGAGACAAGAATCAGCGCTTCCTCACTATTTTAATGCTTAACAGTTTTTGCGCTGAATATTAATTATTTTTTATTGGTCCTTCAGCTCACCTGGCTATAGGCTGTGATATTGCCAAAGAACAAGATGTGCAACGCACCTTTAATGAGATTGGGAAATGTTTGGGCAATGTTAACTACCTGATCAATGCTGCGGGCATAAACCGGTAAGTACCCAGCCCTATTCACTTCATTTTAAAAGACCCCCACCCACTACCAAGTTCTGTTGGAGAGCTTTAGCCATCCACCAATCAGATTATCTTTCCC
>JABWIB010000368.1:133160-148493 GCA_016617825.1 Platyplectrum ornatum
AAAAGCGAGCAACTGGCTTTTCCCCGTCTAAAGCAAAGACTGAATCGGCCCCTGAGTCTTCTATCTGTAATTCAGAAAATATAGNTCATTGAAAAACTCATTTTTAGGGGGCGATTCAATTGTTTTCATTCTGTGTAATTGGAAAAAAGTATTCCCTTTTTTCTCGTGGCTACCGTTCAGCTACGGTAATATACAGGAGAAAGCGCACAACCAGCTAATAATAAAACAGCATGCAACACACCTTAATTAAGAATGCTGTTAAATTTGTTTGAGATGAGCTCATGTGTATTTCTGAGAAAGAAATGTGCAGCGAGTTGGGTGAGGTAANGATACCTGTGGGTTGGCAGCCATGATGGTATAGTTTCCGTCATCATCCAAGGAGGAGGCTGAGGTTAGAAGAGAGCAGGTGCCATCAGGTTCTCTTTGAATCCTGTAGTGTTCGCTTCTTTTAGAGATTTGTTTGCCATCTTTGAACCAATATATCTGCAGAGACAGAGAACATAAAAGATANATTTTTCTGTGTAATACAAAGCAGCAAATCAGTGCCAACAAATGAAAATATTCGCCAAGAACTAAAGCTCTAGGCAGCTGCACATAGACTCTCCTACAGTTTAACATATCAAACAAATGATCGAGCCGCTCCAAAGGCTATTTTAAACNGCAAGAAAAATGGATTTAAGCTTTGCCAAGAATGCTAATCTCTGAAAGGTTACAGGGCATTATGAATTTGTGGGCATCACATGCATTCCATGCAAATGGTATAAATGGCATGAAATCAGACTCAGGGATCTGTACTTCTTTAAAGAGCCTCCAGAAAATAGTATGCTGGCTCCATCATGGCTGCTTCTTAATAAATACATCTTGGACATTATAGTGCATAGATGTACATAACAAACTGATTTACTTTTTTCTCTTTGGTTACAAGGGGAGGCAACTAGGAAGCATGTGTTTTTACTCCTTGGGGATGATTTAGGCCTGCTCTGCATCTCTGGTTTTCATCCCTTAATTTACTGCAAACTGTACTTAACTTACAAAAGAGAAATATTATGTAAACATGACAGCTGGCCACATACAGCACTTCAGGTGTTGTGAAAAAAAACTATTCCCAGCATTCCCCAACAACATATGTATAACATAGGTACACTTAAGTGTCCAGAATATCATACACAAGCCTGTGTACAGACAAGCATACATATAAGTGTAGGTCGCACGCTGGTCTGGATCCGGTCCAGTAGGGGGATGAGTACCAGCACGATATAATGTTTACAGTACTTATTTAGTAATTTGATAATAGANAGATCAGAACAGCCTCTCAACTATACGCCTATAGAAGAGAGCGTTGCATAAAGAGTGGATGCCCCTGTGGTTCAAATGCACCCTTAACACTCAATAATCATTATAACAGGAATCTGGCNATGCAACTCTACTAATGCTAATCCAAAAGTCTTGGATTGCTCTTGATTGCTTAGTTATAAAATGCAATTATAAATATTTCCCATCAAGTGTACAGTATAAGTGAACAGACAGCTGATGCATACAAGGATTTTGTAATAGCAGAGTGATAGGACATACCTAGTATGTGATCAGAGAAAAATACTTAGTGAAATTTAAACAGTGAAATTTAGGGTTAACAACGGGGAGACTGCAGGAAATGTAAAACACAAAAACATGTTTACGCTAAGGAAAGATACAGGACTGGACTCTCCAGCTGTTATGNTGTACTTAATAAAGCATGAGCCATACAATTTCTGTAAACAAGACATAGAAGCTTACATTACTCACTATTTCCACAGGGGAACCCAAAACAAAAACAGCAGTTACTAATGATGTTAGCACTACTATACCTAGAATACTTTGTCGCTATATACTATATATATTGTATCCCTGGCACCAGTGCCCTTCTGTAAAATGTATGCACCAGCCCCACGTAAAATAGGGTTGATGTGAAAATGCTTTCGGAAANACTTCCAGTATAGACTTGCGGATCTTGAGATTAAAGAAACGAGCTGGAAGTTTCATGTTTGTGCAGTTGCACAATTTGATTTAGCATAAGTTGCGAGTCTGAATCCAGTTCATAATAACTAATATGTATGATATTTACACATTTGGTTTGGAATAAGAAATTAACATTTTTGGAAAAGAATGTAATGTGTGATTCTTCTATTCAGTAATGCTGGATTTTTCTAGGCTTCTCTGTTTTAACAACATAAGGCATGCAAGAAACCTGCTTGGATGCTAATGGTTTACTACAGGAATGCCTTGAATACTGTCCAACAAACACGTTGCTATGCTACCAGTGCTGTGTGTGTAAAGTGTATGTGAGCCGCAATCCACTGGCACTAATAATTTTCTCAAGGAAAGAAATATCCCTTTATGTTATTCATTGATCTCATGTTTCTTGAGTGTAATGTGGAGTAATGAGAAGAAAGGATCCATTCAGAGCGTGTAGAAATTCCTTGAACAATAAAGGGTGTATTTGTATTCCCAACCACCTACTGAAATGTTATTTTAAAATAGAACATTAAACATTTGTTAAGGAATATGGCCAATATACCTTCCAAATACAACAAGAGATGGAAATTAGAAAATGAAACCTACAAAAATATCATTTAACTTCACTCAATAGTATTTATGAATCATTAGTAGAGCTGTTCACCAGTGTTTGCTTATATGAAGCTGGAACTGTAATAACACAAACCTGTAAGAGAATCCCAGCATCATATAAGCAAACACTGATTAACAAATCTACTAATGATTAATAAATAACATGTTGCTGTTTTCTAGGTATTTTATCCACATAACCTCCCCTGCCACTGGCAACCCACACATACAATGTACAACTAAAGCCCTGGAAGTCTGCAAATAAAATAAATTTATTGATAAGTTGAAGAGGAAAGCTGAGTACAAATGTGACTACGTGCAAATATGCAGATTACTGCTGGTGGGGGATCAGGGACATTCTGTGCTGACAGCAGATCAGGTTCATGAATGTGCATATGCAAACATAGATCAAGATTCTCTTTAGGTAAGTTAGATGTTTATTTAAACAAATATGATCCACTGTAGGGACCCAATGATGAGAATTACACCTAGCAGAAAACCCTTGGAAGTGGCAGGTGGCTTATCATATATGTGCAAATGTGTGTAATTAATATTAATATTATGCACATATTATTTATTTTACATATTGGCATTTTAGCTACTGGTTAATGGCTGTGTGGGGACACTGGATAGGAATGCATTGGCACCAGAGCCTTTATGGGGCTCGAGTTTATATACTGATTATGGTCCCCATCTCCCCCGCACCACCAAAAATGAATCTATAACATAATTAATCCATAAAACATAAAGCAAAGTAACCCATGAAACTGTAACAAGTAATCCGGCCCTGATTGACACACATACTGAAGAACATAGTGGCTGATACATATGTATAAAAAGATGTCAAGTAATTTATGAATAACACAAAAAGTTTATTTTTCCAATAAAATAACAAACATAGATGAAAAAAAAAGGGATGCAGACATGAGACATTGGCCAGAGGATTGATAGAGAGAAGAAATGGTCAGTCTCCAGGTACAAGCCACTTTTAGGACTTTCTGGAAAGATTAAATGTGAATGTCAGGCACCTGATGGTATGTAAGGGAAGAGTGATAGTGATGCCAATTAATAGGCATCTAAGGAAGTTTTAAGGCATGTGAGGGGCAATTTTTTATTTAAGTTTGTAATGCTGAGTATTTGCAAACTCATCTGCACTCCGATCTACTGATCCTCTCCAATGATGTCATTGTTTAAAGAAGTGTACAGAGGTACCAATGCTATTTAAGCCTATTTTCACTCATTTGTTTTTAAAATACATGCTATCAAAATAATGACATTTGCCTTTCAGGAAACTAAATAATGAACACATTCTACCATAAAACAGAAGATAAGAAGAAACAAATATAGGGGTAGTTTATGAATTCTGTGTCTGCTGAGAAACAATGATTGTTACCTGTCTGTAATATAAATCATCCCTTAAGTGACATTTTCTTACAGTATACACAGGGTATCACATGTGTTTACAATTTCCTTCTAAATGATTTCGTATTGCAGTAACTTAATACCATGGCTTCTCTCCAATTATTGTTAATGGAACATCAGATTCTAGCTAAATCTGTTTTCCTGTAAGCCATGGTGTTTGTGTACTAACAAACTGCAGCGATGAAGTGTCCCCTCAAAGCTGCAGACTCACGCCAGCAACAGCGCAAAGAAATACAGNCAGGATGCAGCACTCCAGAAGATTTCTGAAATCACTTGAGAGTTCAAGNTAGAAAATAAATGTCATGCTTTAATCTTGAATACAGTGTTTACATCTGCTAGGCAGGAATCTATAACATATATACCCTATACCTTCTCCAAAACACCTCATTTGTGACACCCTTTAAATCACAAGCAGACATATATGAGACACAGAGTTGATGAGATACAGATGTAGCAGATGATTTATCCTTTCATGGGAATCTGCGCTCATTGTGACTGAAGGGGGACCATGATCCTCTGAGAGAAAGAGACGATGCAATGACAGAACAAGACCCCAAAACAAGAGACAAATTGGGGCTGCACTAATGGCTCAGTTGGTAGCACTGATGCCTCACAGTGCTAAGGTTGTAAGCTTCATTTCCAGACAGGACTCGCTCTGGTTTCCTCCCATATCCCAAAAAAATTGCTGGTAGGTTAATTGATANCTGACTACAATTGTCCCTTGTCTATGTCTAATTGCACCTTTTTCATCATGCTATAGAATGTAAGACTGCGGGCAGGGCCCCCATTCCTCACCAATTCTGTCTAATATCAAGTTGTAAGGCGCTACGTAATATGATGGTGCTATATAAAGACCTGCTAATAAATATATTTTACATTTTATAAACAGCTTCTTTGACCTAATTTATTAATGATATACTTCTGAGCTGGTTACAATTCCTTACCTTAGGCTTTGGATTGCCAGTCACNTTGCATGTAAAAGTTGCTGGCATTCCCTCAAAGATCTTGTAATGCCTCAGTTTTGTCTCAAACTGAGGAGGGGAGCTGTCCTCATCAAACTCATCCCCATGTTCCACTTCATNGTCCGACTCTTCAACAGGAGAGCGCTCAAGGCGATACTCAATTTCACTGATCAACCTCTGCTCAAGGCTGGATACTTTGTACTCCTGTNGGGTTTAGAAAACAACAGAAATGTCTTTTTAATAAACATGAAAAGCTCAAGTTCAGATTCTTGGTGCAGTCCTGAAATCAAACAAACCTAATGAAAAAGAGAAACAAACTCTCAGCTTCCCAAACTTCATTTGTCATTCATATTCTAGCAACACAAACACTGACATTGTATCTGATAATATAAAAGACATATGTATGTATTGCACATATAATATACCCTGGAGGATATTTAAAAGCCCTCTGTACTGTTCAATAAGTGTTACAAGGACACTATATTTGCCCACAACCACCTAAAAAATCATTGAAGTTATCTCCAGGGAAATAGCTGGAGGGAAACACGTCCTTTTAGAAGTTCAGGACGTGTATTTATTGGTCTGTAAATGTTGCATGGAGAAAATGGTTTTGTTGCTGTGTTATCTCTCACTCCATGAGACAGAAGCTGAAGCTGTCTATGCACCACATACTTTTCCTAGGAAAGGCTTGTATTAAACCCGGGAGACCTTTAATATGTTTATTTTAAAACATGTTTCTGAAGTTTTTTCCATTTTAAATGTTTTAATGTAAGGAATGAGCAAACAGACCTACGCTGANGGGGACATTACAACTTCACCGGTAGAGATCCCTGCAGCGTGCTATTAATATTTGCCATGTGTCTACTAAACAAATAATGTGTCTCAGCAATCGTCACTTATACAACAGTATGATTCAAAAGTAGGCGAGAAAACTTGCTGCCAGAAGAGCTCTGTGATTTTCCTTTTATGTGCAGAAAGGGTAAAGACTGTATGTGGTGACAGTCTTAAAAGAACTGTCAATACATCTTGGCTATTAAACCATTAAAACATGCTCAAAAGGTTTTCATTATTTGCTTTATAATGTACAAATATAGCACTTTAATAACCATTGTGTTTTCTATACAGACATTTTCACACTGTGTTCTCCTGAAAAGAAAACTAATAATTAACTAGTATTCTGCACACCTTGCTGTAAGCAAAACATCATTAAAGTAAAGCATTTAGAGTCAGAGGTGTCAAGTATTGGCCTTCTATTGTCCAGTTACATTTTAGACGCTACAACCAATTGTAACTCATACAGAAGCCACTGGCCAGTCTTTAGAGAGAGTTTAAGAATGATTTATCCAGTGTAATACATTATACACTTCCCAACCCTCTTACTTATTACTCTGTACCCTCATGCTATGTATTTATTCCATGTTTGTTACTGTACGCTATGGCATTGTACCTATCTTGTGCTATATCCGATTCATGTCTGTTATTGTTTTGTATACCATTACAGGGTACCTCATGCTATGTATGTACTTTCACTACATACAGCCAGAAAAACTATGTGGCACCTTATAAATAAAGGTTAATATTATTATTATTATTATTAATAATAATAATAGGGAAGACATGTATAACCCTGAGCATAACTAAGGTCTGAATTTACTAAGCAGTGTGATTGAAAAGTGGGGATGTTTGCCATAGCAACCAATCAGATGTGAGCTTACATTCTCCATTATGCAAAATGAAACTGAGAGCTTGAATCTGNTTNGTTGCTATGGGCAACATCCCCACTTTTAAATCTTCCTGCAATCTCCCNGCTTAGTAAATTTAGCCCTAAGACTTCAAAGGATCTTGTGGCATCATCGAACTCTCTCATATTTGGTTCAAGAACCTATTTTAAGATGGTTTCTTTCCTAAAATGTGTTTATATCCCCTGAGGTGCTCCTCGACACACTTTCCATATAAAAATGCATGTGCACTCAGTCTGGTTATCCTGGTTAGGAATTTCCCAGTGTTTACAATGTTGCTTGTGACCGCTACAATCTTGGAATATCCCTAGATTTTTGCATTTTTATGGGGTTTTTCTTTTAAGATCACTGACTTGTCCTAAATGAACACACCCAATCTTAATATTACCTATTGAATCGTTTCTATTGCAGAAAACAGTAAATAAAAAGGAATCTGATGATGGGCCTGATAAAAGAATTATTACAATGCCAGCTTGGTGTTTGTCCAGTAAATATTTTAAACTCTATAATAATAGACATAACCGGTTCATACATGGGTACTGCACCTTTTGTTTCCTTTGAGTCAATACAGGTGGATTTAAGCTTATGTATACGTAGAGGTATTTAGTGAATGTAAACNTCATTGTGGCATCATGCGATTAATACTTTTTACAGCATGCGTGACAGGCACATAGTGATGTCTTGTTCACATTGATGTTTTTTCAATGATATTTCGGTGTGTTAGCCTCTTACCTTTGGGGCTAAAATACACTTTAAATAATATAACACGATACAAGAAAACATATGTTAACAACAATGCGTGATCACTGTTTAAAATGTTAAACTGGTCAAACCTCAATGCATAAGAATGTAAAAGGTTTAGTGATAGTAAAGATCAGTAAGAGTGCGGAGATGGAAGACGGAGGAATATATAGTAACCTTCTGCATGTCACAAGGGTTCTCTACAGAAGCATCGACAGAAGNAACTTCCTGAAAAGGTAGAAAAAAAGATGAAAGCTGGTGGAAAGGATATAGTTGTAGTATCTCTATGTAGTAAGGAAACTTCCTGAAAAGGTAGAAAAGAAGATGAAACTGGTAGAAAGGATACAGCTATGTGGCCTGGTCAGTATGATAATGCTTTCAAGCAGGGACAAACATAAACTCTGTCACTGGAAACTGTTAAATTGGAGCCATCACTTGCAACCAGTGGAAGCTGTTCCTATGCTATTCAAGTAATAACAGGGAATCCATACACAAAACCAGCGTTGCTTCAGAGGGTACAAGTTAAGTGTTTAAATGGCAGAGCCAGGCTGCAGACTTTCACTACAACATTTACATTGTTTTATTAGGGGTGTAGGTGGCACTTCTATGGGGGGACCTAAGAAGGCAGAAGAGCCCTGAGGAGCGCGCTCTACATCAAACTTTTAGAATAGCTTGTAAGAAATAACAGAGGGCATATCTACCCGTTCCGTACAATAAATTAAACCAGGTAACTGCTTCTTTTTCTCAAAATATGCAAAGATAAATGGTATTGGACAGTATGTTTAAAGTGTGCAATGCACCCCTGTAGACTTTTCCACCTACCCANAAATATGCCTCTATCTCCCTACTTAGTAAATTTAGGCCATTGAATCTACAAGTGCAAAACTAAATGTCTACTGATAAAAATCCAATGGGCATAGGTGATGGGTCTATTTAAACCCCCACTTGCTTGTCATAGAGCATCACTGTTTGTTTAGTTGATGTGGCCAAAAGGTTAAAAAGCACTAGATGTTCACTCCACCTGCTCCGGAAAACTGTATATGTTCTTGTACTCAGTGAAACATACATTTCATTTAAAACATCAATGCTGAAATTTGCAAGGAATCATAGAAGTAAAACACATTGTTAACCTGACAATAATGAAAGTTGGATTGTCTTTTTTCATTTGTAGGACCTAGTTTCCTAATGTCATATATTATATTCTGGTCAAAAGCTGAGAAAGATGTGACATGGTTGGTCTGATTCTAACCAGTCAATCTTAGTAAAGCCATTCTGACTAACATGACAACCAGCTGAAAAGTGGAGGTTTATATATTTAGATAAGCATATTCTTGTTTAAAGGTTTACAAACAACCTTTGATTATTANTCACATAAAAAAATAAGTTGGCTGACATTAGCAACTATGTTTAGATAGCTAAAACAATTTTATACGTTAGCAAATGACAAACAAGTACATAAAGTAAATAAACATTGAGGCAACATGCATCGAGGAGTTTAGTGATATGGGTATTCTACTTTGTGTTTGTCCAATAACAAACACTTGTATGAAAGGAAATCCAGATCATCTTTATGGTAATGTAGATGTCTGCCCCCACTGCAAATCACTGTATGATTTATTAATGTGGAGTAAATGGCATAAATGAGATAGCACAGGGGTGGTAGGCTGCACTTTTGTGTTTCTTAAATGATCTATTGCACAATACATCCAGGTTGTGGTGAGCCAGTGGGGAATGCAGGCTAAGTCAAAGCAGACAAGACACATGACTAATCTCCAGTGTATGTGCCCCAAGGTAGCAGGAATGTTTGCATTAAATAGCTGGCAGGCCAAATCATTGCTGGAGCCTTATGGGCACTTCCTTCTGAGAAAATAAACATGCACACAGGCACAATGCAGGGATTTAGGATGAGGCATTCAGTTTTAAGACAATTGTGGGGAATTAATCACAAGCGTTGCAGTTGTGTCCTGAGAGGATGGGCCTTTATACTTTTAATAAATATAGAAAGANTTCTGAGGAACGTTTATGAATTAAGCGCTTCTTCCTAATATGGTGGTTACAGTATTTCAAGATTCCCTAAACAACTTTAAACTGTTTGTTTCTTAAATACTTTTGTGTCCAATACCACATNCCATTTACAATACAGTGAATAGCTGGTTCTCTGTCATGGAATGCATAATGTCAATTTGTATTGCCTAAAGGTAAAATAGGTAAATTAGAGAGGAAGCACAGCCAGAGTCTCTCCTGTTTGCACATCTCTTAATTAAATATAATAAAACCTGACAATAAACAGATGGACTGTAAATGATATTGACTTCTACCTGTGCATTTATATCATCTTCTGGTTCCTGCAGGTTAAACACTGTTGCTGCACTGTCAGCTCCAAGCAACCGCCGGGCCATTTTCTCCTCATAAGTCAATTTCTAAGTACACAGGAGGGAGAGAAACAAACACGATTAACATTCATTTTAGATGCTTATCCTATAATTAGTCATAATGAATGGAAAATATCCCAGGTCTGTAAATATTACCACTGTCACTNTGATGATACCATCTAATATCAGCCACAAGAAAATAAGTAGTGCTCCAGAACAGAGACCAATGATCTAATTGATTTACAATATTAAATGTTTTTTGTATTTTAATAACTCTTTTCAGAAATGAATTTAAAGTTGACACCAAAGGTTGATACCCTCTCAGACATTTACTGTATACATAATGATAAGGACAGAGCTGTTGTTTTAGCTTGTTATACTGTTTCTTTTTAACTATTTCCTATATCCTCATCTGCTGACAGTTTCTCTCATTTGAATGGGAAACATCTGGATACTGATTTTGCATGGAACTTGCTGGATTTCCTGAAATCTCCAATCATTACACTGGAAACATTTGATGAAATGGCTTTTAATATGTTTTTCCAATGTGTTTTATGACTGGTCANTTTCTAGCAGAGTTAGTTGTATTGTATTACCGGCTGTCCATTGTTTAGAAGTTCGTCTTTGAAACGAAGTTTTCTCTCCAGATCTTGGATAACTGCATCTTTTGTTCCCTGAATCTCTTCGTCAGATGCTATCCGGGCAGTTCGTCCAGTCTTCTTAGGGAAGCCTCTGTCAATGGAAAAATATATTGGCAATAAGATTTATACAGCCTTCCACATACAGCCTTATTACATGAGATGATCTGAGGGGTAAATGAATAAATGACAAGCTGTAGTAAATCTGTCCACAATGTGAGTGTAAAATGATATTATGTACAATGTACAGTATATGGACCATAGCCAGACTTACGGTACGTACTATTAAACTTACGAGCATAAAGTTACGAGTGGGCAAAACCATGTAGAATGGCAGGGGGGAGGTAAAATAAATGTCAGTGTTTGCATGCAGAGAGAATACTTTATTTTTGTATTTTACACACAGATACTGACCAGAGATACTGTTATTAGACTTGTGCTAGGAAACATCAACATACTGTTTGCAAATTTCACTTCAACATGATTTTGCCCACTTGTAACTTTACGCTTGTAAGTTCAATAGTATGTAAGTCTGGATGCAGTCCAATGTGTGCAATCACAATGCTCATTGATCCAGGCCTACAAACCACTACAACTTTACATTTGGNAAGGCAAAGTGTTCGTCACTCTTTAAAAGATATTCTAGTAAAAAGGTATGCTAATATAAAGTATTATTTAGTGATAAGTGTCTGCTCATATGTTAATCATACACTGAGAACATTGCTGCTGTTTTATCTGCTCAATAAATTCATTGGACCAGATTCAGGCTTTAGGGACTGTTGACTTACGGTGCTCACAACTTACTCTGGAGTGGGCAAAACCATGTTGAATTGCAGGGGAGTTATATTTCATTAGTTGCAATTAGTATTATAGGTGAGAGATTATGTTTCCTAGCACAAGTCTAATAACAGTGTAACAGTAACACTGGTCAGTATCTGTGTGCAAAATGCAACAATAAAGTATTCTCCCTGTATGCAAACACTAACATTCATTTTAACTCCCCTGCAATTCATCATGGTTTTACCCACTCTTGAGGAAGTTGTGAGTAAGTCAATGGTGCCTAAAGTTTGAATCTGGTCCACTGGCCTAAATTAACTAAGCAAAAAAGAAGGGATGTTGCCCATAGCAAACAATCAGATCCAAGCTTACATTCTCCAGTATGTAAATTAAACTGATTGAATCTGATTGGTTGCAATGGGCAACATTCCCACTTTTTAATCTCCCTGCTTGGTAAATGTAGGCCCTTGTCTTTCCCTCTTAATTGATCAGCTTCACTTCACTATTGTAATATAGATATATTGTATATAATGATGGATTCATTCTTTCAATGCAGCTCATGCTATGCCGAGTCCACAGAAGAAATTATATTGCCACATAGGAATCACTAAATTCTGATCCTGCATATGCCTGTTTTATTATTGTCCCTGGTGTTTATACTAAGCTCTGATCCACACTAACACAAACCAATTTCTACCNAAACAATATCATTCTCATATAGGAAGATGTGCTTTGTGTGAGACCCTTTGAAATACCATTACAATTGAAGTACAGTTTATCCAATTGTACTCGTTTTACAGTATTTCAAAATAATGTCTGAAATACTATTAATATGTTCAGTAATGTTACATTCTAATGTAGTTATTTGTATTATTTCCTTCTTCAGGCTTTCAGAGTCAACTTCAAAGATTCCTCCTGAAAGAGCTACAAAAGTATCCGTGAAGATTGAAAAGGAGCTGTTTTCGTTTTATCGAGATACAGACTCAAAATACAAAAATAAGTACAGAAGCTTAATGTTTAACCTGAAAGATCCTAAAAATAATGTAAGTTTGTAATGAATATATTGGCTTCTGAAATAATCGCACTTTTTATGTGTATGTGACATAGTCCATTTTATTCTTTGTGTTTTAGGTCTTATACAAAAGAGTACTGAGAGGGGACATCACTCCTGAACATCTCATTAAGATGACTCCTGAAGAGTTGGCTTCTAGAGAGCTGGCAGCCTGGAGACAAAGGGAAAATAGACATGTAATGTATTTATAATGATAGTGTTATGTTTAGATTGCATCTGGGCCATTTCAAATCAACACGATTCAGAAAAAAATACCTTGCATTCTCTAAATTAAATTTTATTGGCTCTCTCTCTCTCTCTCTCTCTCTCGAGAGAGAGTTCTTTGAGCATAAAGGACAATTCACTAAGTGTATTTTTAGCTGTGGTTTTTAGAATAACCCTTTCTCCACAATATTAAACCAGTGCATTTTTGCAGATTATAGTAATTCAGGTTACAGGATTTAGTCATATTTGTTTCCTATAGACCATTGAGATGATTGAAAAAGAGCAGCGTGAAGTTGAACGTCGACCAATCACAAAAATTACTCATAAAGGTGAAATTGAAATAGAAAATGATGCTCCTATGAAAGAACCGGAAGCAATGGACACAGAGGTATTAACCTATTTGGTTTGGTTATGTTTATTATAAATATTTCATTACTAAACAGATTTATTACATTTTACAAAGTTTTAGGGTTCGTCGGTTATGCATAACTGTCAAAGATAGATTCATGTTTGCTATTGGGTGACAATCCACAAATGTATTTTTTATGGCGATGCCACACAATACAAATAACTTGATACATAAGGTAGTGGAATATAAAAGATGAGAATCCTGTAAGATGTAGTAATTGACAAACACCCAGTAATATAGCAGTCATTGGTGGCTAATAATATAGCATTCCATTGGTAAGACTGTCTCAACTGACCATGTGGCTCTTATCTGCCGTCACTTTCTATGTTTCTAACTGCTCCCAAACAGCTTCTAGCCCAAAATCTTAGTTTTANTTGTGGTTTGTTTATCTTCATTATAAGTGCACAACACTGCATGCAGTTNCATAAAAAAATATCAGTCTTTCGTGGGCAGCTGATAAGTCTTACAGCAGCGCCACACACATTCCCCTGTCAACTATAGTCCTTTTTTAATCAGACATGCTTTGATTTTATTGTGTTTTATGGTATATGTAATGTGTTTTTTACTCCAATTTATAGTTTTACATGTTAGTGCATTCTTAATAAAGAGAATATAGTAATCTATATAATATGTGATTGTACTTAAATATCCAGCATGTATAAGCTATTTATGAATTACGTATATTTGATACCAGCTTTGTAAGCTTTCTTTATAAAAACAGTAATGTCTATATTTTGCAACCTTTTTTCATTTGAATAGTGGGACATTGTATTGCTGCCCTGTTGCCTGGCTGTGTATCTCATTTGTTACCAGTGGAAATATGTTTCAATAGAAAAATATGTTTTGCTATATTTTCTGTGGCTGTCTGAATGCTTTTTGCTGACACACTCTGTGTTTTCATATGTCTTTTTGTAATATTTAGGAACCTGTGGTTAAAACAGCAGAAAAGGAGGAAGAACTTCAGAAAGATAAAGATACACCTATTGAAACTACATCAGATACAACCACACAGCACAAAAATCATCTATTTGACTTAAATTGCAAAATCTGTACAGGTGGTTATGTCGCAATTGCGATTAAAATTAAACGTTAATAGTTGCCTAGCCGTTTAACATTTGTACTTTCCAAGTTGAATTCAATAACCGCTTTACCCTCCGTAAAAAATTATAAATTAAAGTCTCATGACCATGACCTAAACAATAAGCTACAACTTGCACAAAACAAAATGTTTTGGATGTTTATAGCACATGATTGTTCATTTAAATTGTTTGCTAAGAAGAGTGTCTTGTTAAATATATATAATCAACAAATATTTGCAGTTTTAAACATATCACCAACCCCCTTACCATCACCACCCAATTTATATATTTATTTATTTACTTATTTTTCTTCACTGGTGGGTTATAAATTTCTTGTCCTCAATGGCAACATGATGCTCACTATATGTCATGCGGTATCCTATAACAGTATATTATTTTATTAAATGTATAGTGTTTTGTTAGACTAGATATTCATATAGTTTTGTTATAATTTGTTAATGTCTATATACTTTTATGTTTAGGACGAATGGCACCTCCTGCAGATGACCTGTCACCTAAGAAAGTAAAAGTATCAATGGGTGTAATGCGTAGACAATCAGAGATTGAAACTGATATTACTACAGATTTACCATCCACTGTTGGTCTCAATATTGATACATTGGAAACAGAGAAACCGGATTCTCCAAATGAAACGTTCTTCTCTAATTCCAGGTAACTATTATCTTATGGCAAAATCTGAATTTTATTCAGGTGTAAATAATTAAACAAGCAAAACAAATGAGATCACATATATGATTTCCTTTGTAAACCACAAACCAGTTATCTATAGAACAGCTTTTAGGTGATTGTTTTGATTATGGTATCCTTGGTGCCTTTCATGATTCCACACAAGATAAGGAGTGTTCAACACTATGAACTCTTACTACATTCTCCTAGAAAAGAGGGAAGCTTAGCATTTTATTCTGTACTGCAGGCAATCACCAGGTTCCTCTAGAAGAGAGAGAGCTGGAGAGATCATTTTATTCAGCACTGCACAACAGGAGAGCCATGATGAATATTGAAGCCATAGTATCAAAGAGCAGACTGTGCTGTCTTAGTAAAGAACTTGCAACAGAGCCAGCTTTCACTACACATTAATCCTCTCCTATGGCCCCTATGGTCTGAGGGAAGAAAAAGTTCTATGTTCACAGGCACAAAACCTGAATGACAACAAAACAAAAATACATGAATACATACTCTTATAAACAATAATGGACAGAATAAAAATGGCTTTCTTTTGTAATTTATTAACTTAAAACNACATTGTAAGCTTCATGACATAATACATTTCAGAAATCATTATATGAAGTTCAAAGC
>JABWIB010000369.1:4440-21996 GCA_016617825.1 Platyplectrum ornatum
TTTTTTAGGGTATTTTTTTAAAATCCCCATAGGCCAACATCGTTCCCGTGGATGGCCTGGATGTTCGTTCCCGTTTGTCGCTGGCGATTATCCGCGTATGGCCAGCTTTTGTACTTGTTCTTGGGAGCAGAGAAAAAAATCAGTGTGAATAAGGATTAACCAGGCAAATATTTTACCATTAACAGTGCTGAATTACAGTGATATCATAGAGCCAATAACAATGCAAATAATGGCACCACAAAGGGCCGAGGACAATTGGACAATAGATAGCATGTTGCCACTGTGGAGGAAACAGGTAAGTACATTCCTGCTGGCAGATATTTAATTGTATATGTAGGGATCTATATAATTCTATACATTATATATATATTTTTTCATATATATTATAAATATACATATTTACATCGGTAAAGGGGGGCAGCAGAGGGGAGGTGGTGCCAGTTTGAACTTTGCCCTGAGACCTAATACTGCTCCTGCTTGCACCCACTGTGGTTACACCACTGGCTGTATAGTGACATAGCTGTCCTATAGGAGACAGATTTACATCAGGGATATGATAACAACAACTGCTCATTTTACCTATACACACTAGAAGATTTACTATTATACACAGAAGTCACACACTGCTTGCTTACATGCTATGCTATCAGGGAATGAGCAATATGGCCTAGCTTTACCATCCAAGGAACCATAGACATGAACCCCTGTGCTACCGGGCCTTACGATATGCCAGACAGTGGTGTAAGAGCCACCAGCGGTACTATTACTGGTTCAGGAGCCCTGGTCTATCACATCACTGCAGCCACTGTTCATAGAGTTGTGATCTCAGCATGAGTGTATGTCTGAAACCATTAATTATCACTAATAGGCTAATAAAAAGATCTGTCCTAAAGAACCGCTATATAATGACTAGGTTATAAAACAAATGCAGGCTTTTCACGTCAATTCAGTTGAGGATCCCTAACTGTATCCGATATTAATATTTTATTATCTTCAATCTAAGACATTAAGAAATAAAGTTTGATCACCTTCTTCTAACCCCTCTTATGAGCAGCGCGTACTATGCGAGTATTCTATAGTAAATGTTTGAGAAAGCTGGTGATACTAGATGAGGTTTAAGACAGCTTAGGAAACAAAGAGAAGGGCAATGGTCTGTGACTTGAAAGGTCATGTATACTGCTGAGAGACAAAGGGGAGGACACAGTGAAGAAAGGAGAATTGCTTGTTTGCCCTTAGATGAGGTGAGGAGAGAAAAGAAGAAGACGGAGGGACTATTAATGTGTAAGAGGAAAGGACGTATAGAAGGTGCAGAGAAGAGTAAGAAAGCTCTGCCAGATAAACATTGTACTGCGAGATAACTAAATATTGACAAAGGAAAGGATAGGGCTGCAGAGCTCATCCTACACCATGATAATGGCTGCTTATGGAGGACATTGCAGTGGTGCTGACAGCTTGGAAGCTTTACCAAAGCTGTGAATTTCCACCACAAGCCATGTGGATCAAACCATTCAGGAGGCAAATGCAGGAACACATTAGATGATGAAGACAATGAAGTAGACATAGTTTTCACCTAACAGAAATATTGTTTTAATTGAAGAATATATAACACAAATCCCAGTTATAACGTGTATGAACATTGTTCTAGAATGCACACCTTCTACGAGGACAGCAGAAACATGGCGAGGAGAGAACGCAAATGTCAAAGGTGAGAGGACAATAGATCATCTCATAATGTAGAACCGGGTCCAGACACATTGTTTTGTAAGTCTGGGTTCGGGTGGTGGTAGCAAAATGTATTGTGCATTTCCCCATGTGGTCAAACCAGTGGCTTGCGTTTGAGATCGGATTATAGTAATTGCACGCACATTGCATGCACACACGCGGTGTGAGCATATAAAGGTTTATGTCAATTGTGCTATTTTTGTGGTAGTGCCTCATTCCTGTTTCCATCTGACTACAGTCCCAGAATACTAGGAGTGTCCTACACAGGGACGTAACAACATGAAGCTCCAGACCCCTGACTGCTGGGTAGCCTGGGTAATCAGGCAATGAGGCCGACAGGACCCTAGGGCTGTAGGCTCCATAGCAGTCGCTATGGCTGCTGTAGTGGTAGTTACGCCCCTGGTCCTACAAAAAACTGACACAACATAAAAAGTAGCACAATTTACAGTTCTTCAAATTAAAACTATAGCGTTTACATGAGAGCATTTACTAGCAATTGTGTGTCCCCTCAGCACTTGCTACTGTATGTAATGATTACTGCTAGAGAAATATAAAATATCTCCTGAATTTCCGGCAAATATCTCGGGACAGTCTGCTAATGTCCGGGAACCTGGGGGTGAGGCAGCTATTTAATGTAAATCACTACGTCCAGCCCCTATCGTTACTATGAATGTGTGGGACTTGATAACGTCACACATTCTCATTCATAGTAAATGTATGGTTTTCCATTCCAGGAGGGAGAAACTAAAACTCGGCAACCCTGATCTAATCACAACAGGTAGGTAGGCAGCCTTCAGGTGGTTTCCAGGTAAGAAATAATTTCAATTGTAATGTATTGGACTGGATAGAAAGAGTTACACCTTATCTCCTGGAAAGCACCTGGCGTCTGTATGATTATAGTATCAGAAGGGAAAGTACCCTGTATCTTGGTATGCAGTTATAATAAGCTCATTAAAACACTTGCAGAGAAGTGGCATTTACTATATAATAAGAATCATTGTGTAATCACTTAAACTGAAAGTACAAATCTGGTTCTCCAGTCAAGGCCAGACTATGTCACTTATAATAGTTACTATACATGAATAGAATAATAATTAGAGTAAAACAGATCTTCTGAAGGTCCTGATACCAGAAAATTGCGGTCTCGGAGAGGTCATCAAAACATAATATATTACCAAGGTCTTTGTGCGGCATAGGAAATGAAATGAAGTTTTGTTTGAATTACTCTCCAGTAAATAAGAAAATCACCTAAATTATTTTTTTTGCTACATTCATATTACTAAGGGCCAGAGGGGCTGATCCAGAGGTTGGGAGTAGGGGCAGAGCAGGTGCTAGTGTAGACCTGGGTCATCGCTGAGATATACAGGGCGCATGTGCAGCTGGCAAGGGTCTCCTGTCAATCTCAGCATGTCTTCAGCTTGGATTATCGGTCCCAGCAGGAAATGTGAGCGGGGCCATAATATGAGGACCTAGTAAAAAATCTTCCCGTTTATCCGACCAGTTCTCTCTGTTGACCAATATTCGCTCTAGTGGAGATGTCTCCCATAGCAAGCGATCAGATTCTAGTTCTCCCGTTCCTATCACACATTACTGAATGTCAGCAACAATCTATGGGCAACATCTCCACTTTTCCTTTCCCACAGTTTAGTAAATCTAGCCCTCAGGGTATTTATGGATAAATATATGCTATGTCCCATCAGCAATACGATAATAACCATGTTTGCATGGGATCTTTAGTGAGATATAATAATAAAGACAAGCACGCGTTGTTTGAACAGCCTTAAGAGAAATGCTCAGGTTTGTACTAAATCAACATGTGACAGTCTTTATTTGTGAGCGATTATGCTTTCGTTTTTACAAGATGCATATAATCCCATATCAAAGCATAGTGACTCCGAGCAGCATTACATTTCTGTTTCATGCAGCCTCTATAAATTATGCATATATATATATATATATATATTTATTTATTAAATTAATTCCAGAATACTTTAATGTGACCCACCCAACTCTTTTCAGCCAGAATCAGGTTTTCCATGCTGATAAAAGGCAATCTGTGCAGTGTATAATGAGAGGCATATGATGCCTTTACATCCATTGCTGCAAACATAGCGATACGTTTAACTAAAGTGCTCTGTCTTTGAAAGACACAGAAGAACGCACGCTGATGGGTTTTAGCGATTGGCTTCTGCTGACCAGCCGTTATGACATGATGATGTAGTTCATCTGAGTTGAGGTTGATTGGGAGTTGTATATCATTTTAGGAAAGCATGCTTTCTAGGACGTAGAGGAACTGGAAATCATATTCAGATGTGTACAATAGCCAGTCTTACTCAGAGCAACAGCAAAACATTTGTATGCGGAGAGCAGTGTCCAAATGTCACTACAGTCCAAATGCCACATATCCCATCTGCCTTCACTAGGTGGAGTCATACAGTTATACTCTGTACCACACTGACTAGTAAATGCTGTGAATGACATTGCTTGCTTTTAAATTCCCCTGGGATTTTTTACAGTGACACAATTCACTTAGAGATTATATTATTAAACATCATGTCTAACAGCAACTATATGGGGCACATAGCTTTTATATTATATATTATTCAGAAAGTTACGCTGGCCATACACTATAAGATACATTTTTCCAATCGTAAGATTTTTCAAGAGTGGGTAAAACCATGTTGAATTGCAGGGGAGGTAAAATGAATGTCAGTGTTTGCATGCAGGGAGAATACTTTATTGTTGGATGTTGCACACAGATACTGACCAGCGTTACTGTTACACTGTTAATAGACTTGTGCTGAAAACATCATCTCTCAACTCTAATACTGTTTCCAACTAATGAAATTTGCCCCCCCTGCAATTCAACATGGTTTTGGCCACTCTTGAAAAATCTTTCGATTGGAACAATTTATCTTATAGTGTATGGCCAGCTTAAGACTAACCGCTCCTCTCACTTCAGTCCTCATCCTATTTCATTTTTATCTGCATTAACCTATTTACAACTACTATCACATTATTAACACAAACAAACACACATGTACTCGCTCATAATAAAAAATGACCTCTAGTTCTGCTACATACACCATACCTCCCAACTGTCCTGATTTTAGTGGGGCAGTTCCGCTTTTGGGTGACTGTTCCGACCTTATCGGGGAAAAAGCTGTCAGGCAATAATGTTTTTTTGTTTCATTTAATTAAAAGTTAAAATTTGCCAGTATCGCAGGGCTTGGTCAGGACGGGACCGGCATGGGACTTATTTGTCCTGTTTTCAGCTCCTAAAATTGTATGTATACATCACTAGTATCCCATTTACACAGATGGCTATTACCGGGGTAATTCAGTCAAATTCCCAGGTTGATTGAATTACCCGGGTAGTGTGCTCAGTGTGAACGGTGCTAAAATTACTACTAACTACCCTGGTTCAGTGTGAACGGTGTTGACCAGGATAGTTTGTGAATTACCAGGTTAGTTTGGTTAATTACTAGGGTAGTTCAGATCCACAGCTAACAACCCTGCTTGTTAAAAACAGATTTACCAGGGTAGTCTGTGTGAATGGGGTATGAGTGAGTGACTGAATCATAGAGAGCACTGAGCACGTTTTCCATACTTCCCAGATATCAGGCAATTCTCCCGGTATCATGGGAGAGTCTGCAAACCTTCTGAGACCCAGGCTGGGGCAGTGATTTACATTAAATTACTGCCTCAGCCCCGATTTGTGTTATGAATGGGCAGTGCATGGTCATGTCCACCCATTCATATCAAAATGTGGAGAATTTGCCATCCAGAATGCCTTCACCCAACCCAATGCTCCCAGGAGGGAGAAACTAAAAGTCTGCAACACTGATATAGTATTTTCTATTATATATCAAACACAAACATATATATTGTAAGTTGGTGAGCTGGGCCCTCTTAGGTCTATTTGTTTCTATCCAGTTCAGGTTAATTATGATTTTAAAGCACTGCGCTATTAAAAACCTGTTAAGCAATACATTTCATTAAATATATATGTATATTTAATGTGTAGAAAGAAGATTATAATTATTTTATAGAACTACAAACCTGCCACATAGGTCTGTTTATTCAAGGTCCTTAGGATCAGATACTTTCTCTGCCACCATATGTAACACAAACATTTGTTTCTTCAGTTATTCCATTATGTCTCAGTTAAACACTAAATAAATACTGTATAATGAACTTCAGATCCTGAGCAGCTCTAATAGACCCAGGAGGGTAACCGTTCCTCAGGCTCTATAACAAGTGTTGTGTATTCCCCTTTGATGTTCTTAAGAGCAATTAAATATGTAATATATCATTGCAGCTCATTGTTTAATACTTTGTATGGTTTATCCACTATTAGTCTTTATTGTAGCATATGGGAGTCTTAGGAAGCAGTTATTATTTCTCATTTAGGATAACAAGATTTCCTCTCCGTTACACTGAACCAGAACAAAAAATGGTCGTTTTAGGTGACAAAATTTTATTATGAATAAGTAATGAATGTCAGTTATTAATTACGGGAGTCTGTGCTGGAAACAGCTGACTGTGTGAGCCAATCAGCGCTGCACAAACACAATGGGAGAGGAAAGCCAGCTATGTAGTGTTCACACTGACTGAAAAAGATGGATAGGAGGGCCAAACCCCTTCTAAAAAGCAGGCTCTGAACAGCAGCTTTCAGTAGCCGGCTTTTTGTAAATGGAGCGTTCACACTGAGTTTAGAAGCTGGCTTTTTCACTGCAGCCGGCTTTTTCATCAAGAAAGACATTTAATTTGAGGTAATGTGAACAGGGTATAAGACAAGACTCTCCTACCACATATCTGAATAAGAAAGGCGAGAGGGGGTATGCTAATTGCACAGTAAGGGATAGGTTTAGCCCTTACGTGCAATCTTAGCTTAATTGTTTTTATTATTTTATTTTTAGAAAGCAGAGTTGCATATGAGGGTAGTGGTCTCTCCTTATAGCACAGGACTTATGATCCCACAGCAATATGACCTCAGAAGTCCTATGTCACTGACCACGGATCAAGTCCATTATGATTATCTGGTTATAACTACTATTATGTATTTGTGACAGTGGTAATGATGCTTTAGTTGACATGCTATTTATAAGAAATGTTTGTGCCATTTGTGACTAATTCTATTAACAAACACAGCCCCTTATGTTCATGATGGCTTTTGTAGTTCTCCAAGCAAATTAGCTGTCAAATAACACATGTCAAATGTTATCATCAGTAAACCAAAACTGTAATATGTCAGAAGCTCAAAGGTTTCCAGGTCCGTGCTGGTCCTGGTCTCACACCCTAGCCCCTGCCATTCTCCATCGAGATTCTCCATGTTCTGTGTCCGCTTATTATTACCTGAACTCCAGCTCCAACCTCTTGCTCAGAGCTTCCAATAGACACTACCATCTTGGTCATTAACCTGTCTACTGCACATCAACCATCTTTCTCTTCTCTTCTTCTGATAACATGCTCATCCCTGTGTATTCTTCTTTGTGGAAATCCAGTTCTTGTCCAAGTAAATAACCCATTTGATCCCAATTCAGCTTAGTAAATCTAAACCTTTAGGTTTCCCAAATCAGTGTACTGCAAGACTTGCATTGAACTACTCCTTTCTCACCAGTCTGTAGGCTGTAGACTGTATACCAAGGGTGTAATCATTTTACATCTTGTAAATCTACTAAAAAACACATTGTACAAGAAGACAAGAAGAATTGTGGTATACCCTGGTCTCTCTTCACTGACAATTAATCAAATGTGAATATCACATGATGTGTACACAACAATACATATCTATCTTAGTAGTGTTGAGTCACATATGGGCCACACTTGACATATGACATAACTGCACACAGTGTAAGATAATTGTCGAGTCCAGTACTGTTACTGGGCTCCTGCCTAAATGGTTAATGAGGAAACAGGCCCAACATCTGTAGACTCCGAGCACCAGGGGCTGTTCTTCCTTTTGTTCTGTCTCCATTGGCTCAGCCTCAGTTCTGCACATCAGACACAAGTTGTGTACTGAGTCATGATTGGAGGAGCCCAACATATGTTCCTCTGATCTTCCTAAATGTCATCAGCCAAAACATTCCCCACACGAGGAACTGTTCCAGGTTCATAGTCACAACAATGATGTGCACTCCTAGTCAAGCAACCGCTGAGGGGTTATGCCCTGGGCCTATTTGCCAGTTTAGATTGTTCCACTAAGTGCATAGGGCCACCAAAAGACACTTTGGGCAACAGGACAGCAACTTCCTGGGCCCCATCATATTTAATAAGCACAATTTTTTTCTGACACCATGTGGCCAGCATGCCATTGCCATTCATGTTTTCACACCATTTATTGGTTAAAATATTCTCAATGTAAATCTGTAAATGATTGTTATATGTTTATAGTTACTAAAGTAAATCTTAGAATTCATGAAGAATTCATAGAATTTGTTCATGTTATTTGATATTATAGCCTCTCATCTTTAATACTGCTTGTAATTAATAAAATTTACCTCCCCTGCAATTCAACATGGTTTTGCCCAAACCACGAGCCATACAAACTCCAGTGCCCAAAATCCACCTATATCACTCATTCTAACATCATATCTACCAGCGACCAACTCTTCTTCGATGACCATCACCACGATGACCATCTTATTACTTACCAAGTGACCATGTAACAAATGCCACTGCTTCCCACTCCTCTTACTTACATCCCCCTGTTTCATTCCTGTTTCTCCATCACTGCCCTCCATCATTAAGGACTTTGCCCTTTTATTCTCTATCTTTTGGTCATTTGGACCAGATCCAGACTTTGCGTACTATTGACTTACTCGTTCCTTTGGAAACATCATCTCTCAACTCTAATACTGTTTGCAACTAATGAAATTTAACTCCCCTACAATTCAACATGGTTTTACCCACTCATGATTAAAGCTGGCCATACACTATGCAATACATTGTTCCAATCGACCAGCTTTAGTTAAGAGTGGGCAAAACCATGTTGAATTGCAGGGGAGTTAAAATTAATTAGTTGCCATCAGTATTACAGGTGAGATATGTTCAGTTTACCACCCCTGCAATTCAACATGGTTTTGCCCACTCTTGACTAAAGCTGGTCGATTGAAACAATTTATTGCATAGTTTATGGCCAGCTTTAGTCATGAGTAAGTCAATAGTATGTAAAATCTGAATCTTTGCTAACATCATTTGCTCATTATCATTTCTTAATTAATTAATTACTTAATGTGTTGACTTTTCCTAGGTATAGAACCATCTACATTTTCTTAATGTATTTATCTTGATGTGCCGTCTGTATCCATACAGTGAAATGGCTGGATAATAATCATAATAGTTAGACAATTACATGTGTGCCCAGTGCAGAAGAGTTTTTAGTTGCCAGGAATCTGTACGGTATATTAGAATTTATTCCCAATGAGAAAACATTGAACAACTTCCCAGAGCCTCAGATTCTCTCGCTGGTGCTTAATATAGGATTTATATATTTCATTCCCCCGTGGCTGCAATTGGTTCACCTATCTTGAAGTCTTTGCATTTTTTCTGAGTAATAAACTTGGCCAGTGTATTTTGTCAGGCCCTTAGAGCATTGCCCTATTTGTGGAAACTGTATTTCTCCACTGCTGCATTCACAACTTTATCTTGAATACTTCATTCCCCTATCCTAATGCCATATATAGTATAAAGAAGAGACCAACAGCCTGTCTCACAAAGAATTTTCTATGTGTGGCTCATATGGCGTGTGTCGTACTACAGTCAGGCTAAGAATCTGACCTTTTAATATCACAGGCTAAAGGCACGTTCCTCGATTTCTACAGTAAATCTACAAGACATGTAGAACTTCAAAGATTTTTGTATAGAATAACAATACAGAAAAGAAAAGCAAATAATTTAAAGTTGGAATCTGATATGACATATATATATATTTTAACACCATTGCTGAAGGTGGGGAATTGAATGGTTGAAGCACAGAAGCAATGGCAGAAATGGCATTAATGAGAGGGGTTTGTCCTTATATGTCCTGTAGGCTGCATAGTAATATTATATAGTTTCTGCTCCACTTAGGCCTAAAACTAATCGCAGCATTGAATAAAATTGGCTAATAAAAGGATGACACTGAGTAACTCATCACTTATTCCAAATACATAAATATTTATATTATTCAAACCACTTATAATATTGGGCAAAATAGAATACATTTATTAATTATATTAAATATATGAATTGTATTATATACCATTTTGGCGTTGTTCATTTGTATTCATTTAAACCTGAATTTATCTAGCATCTTTATCAATGCAAAGCGAGATGATCAGAATATGAATATCCAGGGAAGAACATAAAAGTGACAAGTAACAGAACAGAAGAGGTAAGAGACAGAAATTAACAAATAGACACCAGAAGAACATATATTGTTAAATGATTTATACTATTGTTTTTTTTTAAATAAATTTAAACAGGGCAATACAACCCATTAACAACCCACCCTTAGCCACCCTATACCCTTTTAATATTGTAAGAGGTATTCACATTCCAAATCACACGTCAGAACTTATAAGCTATTACCCACCAAAGAAGTAAAACCTATTGAACATATTTAAAAGAGTTCAGCATGGTGAAAAAAACAATGAACTTTAGAGTAACAGATTTTTACATTTTTATTATTATTATTATTATTATTATTATTAATAATAATAATAATACATTATATATAAATATTATTATTATTCTTTTATTATTACATTAAAAAACATATGATACCTGAGATGTTTCATCTTAATCTGGTAGCATATTGTCATTAATTTTCATTTAATGCTTCTACAGTCCTATACTATCCATTTTATTGCATTATAGTAGACACCATAAATAAAAAGCCATTGAATTAAAGTTGAGATATACGTGTAGTAGGTCTCATTTAACCATCTCATATAGATAGCACCTCTTTGTAATGTGTTTTTTAAGTAATGCTAATTTACAATAATTTTTTTACACATCATTTCATTATTGTTAAACTAACATTTATCGCTGTGAAGTTCATTGCTTCTTCAAACAGCCTGAGATCTTAAATATATGTTCTTTCATGTTATAAACCTTTATTTTATAGTTTTAAATAATATTTTCATTAGGACACCTGTGATCTTGAAGCAACCTAGGAATCCTGCTTTCAGGTTAGTTTTATTATACACATTATGATATAGCACAGTTCAAGTGATGTGGTGTGTTCTTACCTATAAAAGGATATGTTTATTTTGGCTTCACACTATTGAAGTGGTTCTCAACCATTTTGTGCTGTGTTAGTTACCAGCTTCAGTTAACATTGACCAATCCCATTCTATATTAATCACCCTATGCTTAATTGCTTTTTGGCCTGTTATTGTTTCTTTCCCTTTGTATATTTATATGACATTTTATTCCCTTTGTATATTTATATGACATTTTAATGATTATACATGTCTAAACCCCATATATATTTATTACATATTTTTTAATTTCAGATTTATTTTTTATATACTGTATGCCATTCTGTCCCAAACATCATCATATATACTGTGCCATTCAGTAACATAAATGGTACAGTGATTAAAATAAAAATACTTCTGAAAGCTGTACCTCATTTTAAACCTTCCCTGTGACCCCGCGTACCACCAGACAGCGGGTCACGTACCATCAGTGGTAAACATAACCCTAATACCCCGTTCACACAGACTACCCTGGTAAATCTGTTTTTAACGAACAGGGTTGTTAGCTGTGGATCTGAATTATCCTGGAAAATAACCCTGTTCACAGTGTTGAATTACCCTGTTAAATCACAAAATACCCTGGTAATTCAGAAACTACCCTGGTCCTACACCATTCACACTGAACCAGGGTAGTTAGTAGTAATTTTAGCGCCGTTCACACACACACTACCCGGGAAGTGAATATACTACCCGGGTAATAGCCTTCTGTGTGAACGGGGTATTACTGAGAATCTCTGCACAGGCTTAACAATCCAATTGCCGTTAGTATACTCTTATTAGGATCAGTGCAGAGGTAGGGAGAGAATCAATATGATCCATCAGTGTTTGTCTACTATGCAATGTCTCCTTTGCTTCACCACCTTCACAATACAAATCATTTCTATAAAAGACATCTGTATTTAATGTGCTGACTTTGGATCCTTCCCCAATTAAATTCCTAAAAAGGTCAATTGCGTGCCAATACCAAAACATTACACAGCAATGTTGAGTGTTGCTGTGAAACTGTGCGCCAAAGATGAATAGAAAGAAGTGAGTGATGTTACCACAACTAGGATGACCAGAGAGGTTAATTGCAGCATGCTAACTGCAGAAAGACTGAATGTTACAATATCCTCAGGGAGTACTACAGAAGGGCAATGGGTTCAAATGCATATTTCCCTGCAATTTTTTTTATACCACCTTATAAGGGAATGTGGGAAATAATAGGAAATTACCCCTGATGTTTCCCAGCCTTGCAAATGCAGATGAGCAGCGTTATTTGCGCTTTATCATTTTTCCACTTTGTCATTCATAGATAAGCAAGTATGCATACAATACAAAGAAAACAGCGAAAAAGAGAAAACTTCAATGATATGGCCTTCCAAGTTGCAATGGGAACACTTCTTGGGCTTGAAATAAATAAATAAATAAATTAATAAATTACTTAATTAATGAATTAATTAATCGATAAATTAATATATCAATAATCATTTATGAATCCTGTCCGATGTGATAGTCTGTCACATTTCCTTGAAGCAGGCACCAGATCCAGATGCTGCCAGACAAAATTCATGTTCCAGTGTTCTGTGCACTAGAACTTCTGCCCACTGGGTCGGCCCTTATAAATGACATCAGGTGGGTGGGGGCAAGATTTAAATGATACAGTGTGGGCTGGATTTGTGGGGATTCATGCAGTCAATGCTCTCACGGATCGCTGATTCACACAAGTCACTTAAGGCAGGGCTATAACAACGTAAGTAGTGATATATCAATGCAATCCCCACATGAGAAAGGAGTGCACTCCCCTCTGCTGCACACCAGCACAGCACAGAGTCCTGGCATAGACCTGGATCCACTCCTTGTGCAGTAATGAATTAACAAATTCACAAAAAGACTTTTTGTCATATTACAGATACCACAGTGTATGTGAAGATGGACAATAAATGACAAAAGAGAAACTTAGTATTATGGTCTTGATCCAGACTATGGACAAAGCGCTGTTTTTTGCAGTGATAGAGAGTGCATGCATACATAGAATCCAGACTCCGGTAAAGGCTGTGTAGTGGTAAGAGTGAATGATGGACACTTGGGCCTAAATTCACTAAGCGGGGAGTTTGCAGGGGAATTGAAAAGTGGGGATGTTGCCCATAGCAATCAATCGGATTCAAGCTCACATTCTCCAGTATGTAAAATGAAACTGAGAGCTTGAATCTGATTGGTTGCTATGGACAACATCCCCACTTTTCAATTCCCCTGCAAACTCCCCGCTTAGTGAATTTAAGCCTTGGTCTCACATACAGTTGTGCACATTTTTGTTGATTAAAATATCTGCCTGTAACACATAGACAAATAGTATTCTGGGCCAACTCATTGTTGCTTATGTGTTTTCTCTTGTAAAGAATGTATATTATATTTACTAGGAGATTTATGGGATGCTTTGTCACATAGGAAGACTTTGACGCAATGACTCACTGGTCTGCCATCTCGTACTAGTGTGGCTTGTATTTATTAAGCCATCAATGCTAAAAACTGGAATCTGGAAACGGAAATAACTCAATAATTAAGTAATCATTAATGTCAAAAAGGTCCCATATCATTTCCCGTCAGGTTTGGGATGGCGCGCGCAGCGTTCCTAGGGTAGAGAGGGCGCGCAAAAAGTTAAGTGACGCCATTTCCCGCTTTATCCTTATGATTGGCGGGTCATTCATTCCTCATCCGGGCATTTCTTACGATAAGCCCCTGTATCGCCCGGATGGCGTCCACCTATCTCCTGCTGGCATGGATATTTTCGTCGAGGACATCTTGGGTTCCTTAGCTGGGCTGTCGGGTGGCGGGCGCGGGTGAGGTTAGGGAGCCCCTCCCCCGGCGCTGTGGCGGTAGCAGTGGGGGTCAGTGTTTCAGTTGTCAGAGGCACTTGGTTAAGTAAATAGGTTCAGGTGGTATCCGGTTATGTGTATTTCATGTAAGTGTTGGGGGTTAGTCCCTGCGGCTTGCCTCAGCGGGTGGACACTCCATTGTGAATGGGTGCTCCTGGTTGCTAATATAGCTTGTGTTATTTAATTGATACCACCTGGTTTCGTGCCTCTGATATTAGTTATAGTATTTAGGATAAGTAAGTATTGCAATAAGTTTAGGTCTGACTCCCACTGCTGTCTTAGCCACCTTCTCAGCCCATTTCCAAATTATTATAGTCTTGAATTCAGTTGAGAATCTAATCAATTAGTTAGGCCCATTTAAATAAACATGTGCCCCCTTGTTAATTCCATTTCAGTTGTCCGAGTCTTGTGTCCGAGTCCGTGTGTTTCATTCAGTCTCCAATTATTGTCTCGGGATACAGGGGCAGGAGGGAGGTGGGTCATCAGCCGTTTGGCATTTATAGATAATTGTAGGGGCATAAAAACCCTGCACTAGATGCATATGAAGCTCCATTTATTAATCATATTAGCCTAATATTGGAGTAGAGGAAAAAACACATTATGCAATACTGAGGCCTAATAATAATAATGGAAATTCTTAAACCCCATAAGTTGCCTTAAAACGTTCCCAATAACAGTCTAATGTTAAGACAAATTCAGACTCAGATCATTATTCTCCTGTAGCAGGGTCGTGGTCGCATGGACCGCTGATCAGCACGAAGGACTTACGTTGCTAGACCTCTACTTTTCCTATCACAAGAGAGGAGAGTGTCAGGGCCATTTCCTCCCCTTTCCTGTACTCCCATATTGCATGTGTGCACAGCTTAATAAATTTAGTTTTGTTTCAGTGTAATGAATATTAATATTTATTAATTTTTATTATTAATTAATTATTAGCATAATAATTATTATTATTATTATTAACAAAATAATAATAATAATAACATATAAGAAGAATATAGTGTAGCCAAGGACTGCAATATAATATATTCATCCACTTTAAATAAAATGTTATATATAGAAGATAGTAGCAGTAAACCACATGGAAGTAATTTTCAGAATCTCATCAGTCACTGAATTATTCCCCTCTAACTTCATTAATCTTATGACCATTATAGGGGATTGGCGGTCCCACTGCACCGTATCTTGGAGTCTTGTCCTGACTTTCCACCAGCAAGTCAAAAGACAAATACTTCAGAGGCACAATCACATATGTAATGCATTAAGTGTCCACACACAACACACCCCTGTGTAAGTAAGAAGGTTATAGGTTCCACATGTATTAGTGGTTGCCTTGGTAAATAGTCTTCTAACAATCTCTTTAATATTCATTACACACTACTTTCTACTTTCTGCCAAAACGTATCCCTGCTGCCATATATTCTAAATTATAATCAGTTTATATATACACGTATGTACTGTGTGTGAGGCTTCCCAATACATAGTAATTATACGTTATTATTCCTTTATATGCGTTCAGTTCCTGAATACATTCACATTGTCTAAATATTGTATTTACAAATTGCTAATATAACTCTAGTGTTATGTTATTAAGCTTCTCTGTCTTATTATCCGGAATCCCTTGTAATCCAGGCAAACCTCACACTCTGTATAAATGTCTGGGGGTTTTGCTGAGTGCGTTAAATGTTGGATTTTCTTTTCAGTAATGTGGGCAATGTATTATCAGTAGTTAGACCCAAAACATGTGTTTTTGATTGTGCTAACATCTTTCTGTAAGATGTCTCTTCCTGTAGTTACCATATATAGCAATATAAAGAGTCATTTATTACCAAAATATGTAATGTATCAGCTTATGTAAATTTAAAAATGTTGAAGTGGCAGATAAAACAATAAGTTGTGTACATTCCCTTATTTATATTAATGGTGAACCACACAATTATATACAACAAAGCTTTTTCCCATATGAATATGAAATACATACACAGCATAAATATAACTACAAAATAGATAAAAGATAATTCCTCTTTCTAGAAGTGGTGACCATCTTCTAAACCTAGGAATAAAGTCATGTCAAGTTCAAAACACAGATCTGCAAAGTACTTAAATGCTCCCTTTTTTACTTTTATGTGGATGTACAAAAGCCAGTATATCCACCATTTGTAGGGAGTGATTCATAAAGAACCTGATATGGATTCAGAGTTCCGACAAGTGGACATTTTCCCTGTGTTCCAAATGGAAAAGTTCCATTTATGTGCAAGTGCATGCAAGGCTGCAAATCAGCTCGGGTTACCTTCACTAGTGAGTGGGATTATTATTATAATGCACAGAAAATTTATAGGACCAACAACTCAATCTACATTGTATGTGCTAATGGACAGCTTCTTACACTTCCTGGGAATAGCATTTTTAAATTTAAGATCCAATTTTAGGATCGGATCCAGAGTTACGAATGAATATCTGCTTATATTTTTTTTAATGGATGAACTTACATGCTTGAAATCCTAAAGTTTGTGTGTCGTAGGTTGCATCTTCCCCTCAACTTAATGGCAGTTACAAAATCCAAACTCCACCTTATGTTTTCTGCAGTGAACCTGGGTCATATGGAAATAAAGATTGTGTGTAGGAGCTTAGAGGAGCCCTTACTGTATGATTTAAATACCTTGCCCTTGTCCACACTGCATACACGCAGTACACAAGGCGGCACATCAAGCTCGCATACATCATTAGTATATTCCAATGTTCATGCATGTGCAGTATGGTATGATTTGCTTTGTGCTTCAGGAGTCTTTATCCAATCTTTAATGGGCTTGATTTATAACCCCCCAAATGAGATTCTTATGGATTTGTAAAACCTTCAACAACCACTATTAAACATATTATGATCAGTGTCTATGGATCAGATCCAGACTTAAAACACTTACAACCCTTCTGGATCTTACCTTCCATATTACTATTCTGTCGAAATCTATGCATATTGCTCTATTTCAATAGCTGAGAATGTTGCATTTGTCAGGATAAAATGCGTTTCAGGTCTAAAGAGTCATTAAAGAGCCTATAATATAATAAATGGACAGGAAATGAATACACCAACAGTGGCTATAAGTGACATATCAATCTTTATACCAGTGAGTGGTTCAGCTCCTTTGGATCCCTTTGTCAGTCATTACCATTAGTTGGCCTGTTCACTGCTGTGACTCTTCTCCGCTTTTGAGAGGGGAATCCCTCTAAGCGTTAATCCAATATACTGCATTTAGACTTTGACTTTCTGATATATTTAATTTGTCTCCAGTGTCAACGATCAATGCTATCTTGCTAATTGCACTTACAAACATTGACTAATTATGATCTAGCATTTACTTTCTACATCATTGATATTATTACACTGCATTTACAGCCGAACAACAGTATTTATCTTAATTGACTTCCGTTTCATCAATTATGGACTTCATCATTATAAATATACTGTATTTGCTGGCGTATAAGACTACTTTTCAGCTTCGAAAAACATGCCTCCAAGTGGGGGGGTCGTCTTATACGCCGGGTATCTTTCTCTGTGGTTTGAAACATCCAATGCTCCATAGATAACCACTAGCTGTATCCATGGTCCTATGGTGGTTATCTATAGAGCATTAGATGTTTATTACCTCAGAGATACCCTGTGAACACAGAGTGCAGTGACAGAATGAACTGTCAGACACATCCTCCCCCCTCCTCTCCAGGAGACATCAGCA
>JABWIB010000369.1:28414-46635 GCA_016617825.1 Platyplectrum ornatum
AATATTCTGGCACGCCTATTTTTCCGTGTTCAAACACACGCAGGCGCTAGGGCACGCAACTGCTAATCTGCGCCTCATTAGCGGGCGATTCAGAGTTGGCGCAGATTTTTCACGTATGCGCAATGCGAAAAAACGCAACCATTCAGCCGCAATGCGCAACTCTGGATCTGGTCCTTTTCCTTCCATTTTGCCTTTATTCATGACCTCAGTAACCATATCCACTTTCCATCTGTGTACCACATTAATCATATGTACGTTATGTATTCACAACCCCATGGAAACCATACATGGAGTGCCCTGTAAGTCTAGATATGTGAAAGCAAGATTGCATACGCAAGAAGACAGAGAAGACGCAAGTAAACATATTGCATTTTAAAAGGAATCTATATACAATCTGTACTTACATACATAGTCTTGTAACAATCTGCCCCTATATGTTCCAAGGTCTCCAGGAGACCAAGGATCTCCAAGGACCACCTGATGTTAGCTGCATTTCAGGTATTTAAACAAGCTCTTCTCAGTGCTCATACATGCTCTCTTCAAGACTCTGTGTTCTTCCAGCTACCTTTCATACACCCCAGAACTCTTTGTACACATCTGGCTACCTTGTGTACACCCAAGGACTTTGGGCCAGATTCAGATCCATAGGGACTAATGACTAAACCTCCCCTGCAATTCACCATGGTTTTACCCACTCATGAAAAATCTTTCGATTGGAACAATTTATCTTATAGTGTATGCCCACCTTAAGTCTTGAGTGCCTAAAGATCTGAATCTGACCTTTTGTGCCCATCCCAATCTAAAATGCTTCAACACCTCTGACTTTAAGATACCTTAAACCTCTAGCCCATATTAAATCCTGCACTATTCTAGAGGGCATTAAAGCAATGCTACACTTAGTGTATCTGTGTAGAATGAGAGCCTTATGGCTGTCTCCAGTATCTGAGTAGGTGACGTGGTAAAGGCTACCTGCAATGAATTAAGTGTACTATGTGTCATCCCATACACCAAACTGCTTGCATTCCTTTGAACTTGTTATGGATATGCAATATATTTTAGTAAATAGTGACACAAGAGCTAATATTTGCTTGAGCCTCAATGAATTAGCAATATAGAAATAGACTAAGCAGCTCAGTAATCCAGTGACCCAGTTGAATGACATGTATATGGTCATTTTATTTCAGTTTAGCAAAAATTTATAGTACTGAACCCACTCATAAAAGTTTCAGTTAGAAATTATATTATAGGCCCATTGCCCAAATAACGTTTTGAGTTTGTGTGTAATCCACCCTTATGATATGAGAAAGTTTCAGTATTGATTGTTCAATGCCATCATTTTAAACATAATAGCTGTCAATGTTATATTGTAACACATGACAATATATGTGTAAATGTACAAAAGAAAATGCAAGAAAATAGCTTTTCCTAATACCAAACATATTTCTGCAGAAATCCCAAATTTCCAAAATGTTTATCATTAAGCATTTTCCTTATTAAGTCATTTTAAGTGTATGCGGAACTGTACTAAATTAACCAAGTTCTGTTCTTATTCTAAATTTAGAGGACATGCTTTTGAATATGTGTAATGAATTCCACTAGGAAAACATATCTACGTTCTTTGACAAGGTCATGGGTCACCGATTTGTCCTCTTATCTTCGCCTGTGTGTTTAACTAATGGGCACTCTACTTCGAAAGTTTCCTGAGTATTTTGCATTCTTAGCTTTACAGTTTTAAAAGTGTCCCCGCAGATTATAACATTTTGTTTGATGGAATAGTTATTGAAGTATTATACTGCAGTGTTATACATAGAGAATATTATTTGTTTAGTATACAGAACTTCCCCTGCCCTCCATAATATAGTACCAATTCCATTTTAGTATGGTAGATTAAACATTAAGACAAAACTAGTTCAGAAAAACACACTAACAATTCTTGACTGTGCCAAATTGCTGGTACCTATTAATGGGACCTACCCTGATAATAAGTCCTATCCTATTTTACAGTAAACTGTCTAAAGTAAGCCCTCCCCTAAAATTAAGCCCTATAAAGCCCTAAATGTCAGCAGCACTTGGGGAACAATGAGGGGTCATTGGGGTATATTTACTAAGCGGTTGCAGAGATTGCAGTGAGATTTAAAAGTGGAAATGTTGCCCATAGTAACCTGAATATAGGCCTTATTTCACTAATGGGGGATTTTGCTGGGGAATTGAAACGTGGGGATGTTGTCCATAGCAACCAATCAGATTTGAGTTCACATACTCGAGTGTGTAACATGAAACTGAGAGCTTGAATCTGATTCCAATCTCACTGCAATCTCACCGCTTAGTAAATATACCCCATAATGTCAGAAACAATTGGGGGGGGGTCATGAATGGATTAAAAGCAGGTCAATAAAATATGCCCAACCATGAAAATAAGCCCTATGGTGTTTTTTTGTCCTGAAAAAAAAAATTATCGGGGAAACACAGTATTTAGTGGAAAAATAGGGAAACCAATAGGGTTAGACCTGAAACAATGTTGCACTGCAATAAGACAAATATGGTCAACAATTTCTTAAGTGAGACTGCCGATCTGCATGGGGAACTAAAGGTTGAACTGCCTCTTACAAGCAAACTATATTACCTGTTACATTAATATCAACATCATCATTTGAATGTGGATGAGCATGATTTCTAACATTAGGAAGGTAACAAGCTGGGAAACAGGCAATAAATGGATTCCATCCAGAGAGCCCACATCTTTTAAAATGTAAGAGGTTCTTGTTCAAGAGACAAGGGCCTATATTTACTAAGCAGGGAGATTGAAAAGCGGGGATGTTGCCCATAACAACCAGATTCAAGCTCACATTCTCCAGTATGTAAAATAAAACCGAGAGCTTGAATCTGATTGGTTGCTATGGCAACATCCCCACTCTTTAATCTCCCTGCAATCTCCCTGCTTAGTAAGAATAGGCCAAGTGCTCAACAACCTACCGTACTCCTAATCTCCTAATCTCCTAAGGTAATATAATTTTAAGCTTGGAAGCGCTAGACTTGTAACCTCCTTATATTTCTGCAAGAAACTTTGCTGTATCCGGGCTCTACCTCCTGCAAAGGAAATATGGACTTGATAGAGTAAATGATATATTTGGAAAGGCACAGACGAGAGTATTGTAATGGGTAAAAACATTTACGTAATAAAATTATTTAGCCTAAGTTTACTCTACTTTAGTCATAGAGAGGAGAAGTTTTGTCAGATTTCGATATTGGATCAATATTGGATCAATATTAAAATAGCCATAGAATGGTTATCCATATACATCATTATTTCACCTTTATTGACTAAACGTGTTGTTAGATCTGTCTACACATGTTAAAATCTCCTCTAAGTGGAACAAATTGAGACACGAGATGCCCAAATTCCACTGCCAGCGCCCGCACCAGGGAGCATATCTGTATATAGGGTGATTTAATTGAGCCCCTTCCATTTGGAGACACAGTTATGGCAATGGCTCACTCACCAAGGTGAATAATGCAAGCAAGAGAAGCCACTAGTGTGGTCATTTATACAAATCCTTGTTCTTGGGACTGAGTACAGAATCTGGATCCACCTAGTTAAGGTTTAATATTGAACCTTCTAGTTAAGTAAAACAACCTTGTGTAAAGAATTTTCCCCATGAGGCTCTCTGAGCAAAACTAGTCGAAGACTTAGCATCTTAAGTGAGATCTTGTCTGCTCAATGGTGACTCTTCCACTTGACAATCATTGTCAGACATTCCCAGTGAGTTAAAAAAAAGCCATAACAAAGCGAAGCTACAGGGGTACTGTGTGACATTTAGCTGTCACATGCCCATCTGAATGCACCTATGGATAAAGGAACTAAACACACAACAAAAGAAAAGACAATAAATTTGAAAACATCTGTTGGACAAAAAATTCTCTGAGTATGAGCTTGTCCCTGATACATGTCCTATCGCAGAATCATAATGGAACAAGGTAGCAGCGATTTACAAGCTTTCATGGGTTTAACAAACATGGTGATAATGTCCAGATGACCAACCCCTGTCAACCCACAGATGAAACTACTGTAGGCGTAACGTATCACCTGTTCCTGAGAGAAGAGCTAGTGAAAAAAAATTATGCATGGAACATATTATTGGGAAAAAAGACCTGACAGAAAAGAGAGAAGGTTCAAGACCCCTCTCTCTCCATCTAAGCAGAGCACCATTTTTGTTAGAAGCCAGGGGAGAATAGTCCAACTTGAACAGTTATGAGATGGGGGTCTGTGGGAGGGGGTCTGATGGGGGTCCCCATCCTTTAGCTCCATTCAATGTCCACCTCCCGGTCTATATTGGGACCACACACCCCCAGGGCTAGAACATCAGCTGCTTTCCCAGCCTCTTTATGCCCATCCTAGTAGGCCCCATGCTTGCAGAAAAGACAGAGGATGGAGGGATGAGAGAAGTGACAGAAGAAAAAGAGTGCAAGTAGACAGAAGTGAGANGACATTTTCTCTCTCTGCATGAACTACTACAGCTGATGTTCTGGAGAAGGTCTCCAGTCAAAAAGGAAGTCACACGAAACCTATAAAACACTATACTACTAATGTCAGAAGACCACTCACAAGCACTTGCTCTAATCCCATTGGACCTCCAGAAATTGCTTTAAGGTAAATTAACCCTCATAGCTTAAATCTCCAGCCTATAGACCTTGTGCAAATTAGTTAATCCATTGGTCTAAACCACCAGTCAAAATTAGAATAGATTTATGGTAAAAGAAAAGAAAACAAAAACAAAAAAACTCAGTCTGCAGGTTATTTAGATTCTTTGCCCCATATGTTCCTATATCATTTATATTAAAACATATAGAGTAAATGTGAGTTTACAGAATTTATTTTGTTTCATTTATCTGTAATGTGTATTACCATTATTACAAATATAAACCTAAAGTATGGAGAAAGAGAAAGAAAACAAATCAAGTTCAGGAATTCTGAGTAAAGTTTTCATTTACACAATACTAATTACAGTATAAGATAATAATTTCTACCCATTGATTACACCTAATGATATGTACAGTAATTATTGTGGCTATGGTTTACCACAGTTAACAAAGAATGGTTGAAAAACCCCGACCAGATAAAATAATAATCTTTATATGGAAATTTTAGGATGTTTTTCCTGGAATTGTTTTTCTCGTGTAAATGAGAAATGATATAGGTATGTAACTAAGTTGCATATTTATTGATGACGACAAAGTGCATAAGAGTCACAACAGCAGTCATCAGCCACAACACACAATCATTTGTAAGGAATTACCAGAAATGTCTTGCCTAACAGTATCTTTGTCAAAGAAGTACTTACAATGAAACTGAAAATGATTTAAGACTTCCTGCTGTTGACCATCTTTTATCAATCTGTGTATCAAGAATCCAGCCTCAGGTTTATCTCTCCTTATCATAGCGGCACACCTATTACTTAAACAGTTTGGAGAAGACATGATAGCAGAAGACCTGCCCGAAACCACAGCAACGACACTGGAGAAAGAATTAATTTCCTACCCTTGACATTAGAGGGACAGTCCTTGCTGCCACTACTTGAAAGACCTCCATCCTAAGGGTCTATATCTGTGCTAAAAGTGTTATGTGTGCTCACAAAATGTGGGTGTTTTCCTATGCAGGAGAAATTATCCATGTTTATTACAGTCAGTCTAGTTTCGGTTTATAGTTATAAATTAAATTGGTATTAAATTATATTTAAAGCGTTTTGAATAACTTTTAACAAAACTCAGCACAATGCATTGGCTATTACTGTACGTGTACTACATGTGTACTGTACATGTGTATTTGTCAACCCAATCTCTCTCACCGAATGTCCTTCCCAATGCAGATGGTTGCAGCAGTGACTTGCATCTTCTTAATGGTTGTGTGCTGTTGTTCTGGGCATGCACAGTGCCAAGGTATACAGAAGAATGCAGCTATGCCATTGGGTATACATTTGAGTATCTCTCAGGCCTTTTATCTTAGTACATAACCCATCATATATAACATGGTACTTCAACAATCTCAACTTTGGGAAATTGTCATATATTTAATAAAGTCCCTAAACAAGGGCATTGTTGTAATGGAAAGTTACATACATACATACACACACATAGCTGAAGAATTCCTTATGAACAATCTCACAATTTCACATGTTCATGTGAGGTTTTACAAATTCACAAACTCTTTTCACAGTACGCACAAAATGTATCAAACCTATCTGATTATAAACCCTGCAAACAGTGATGTTGTTCTTCCAGTGAGATAACTGAGAAGGCCATAACCTTGTGTTTTCATAGTAGGTCAGGACATAGATAATGTTTCATATTGGGCAATGAAAAAAAGGGATCTACAATATAGTAACATGGAAGTAATTTTACTGAAATACTCATAAACTCAGTAAGAATGTGAGGGGAAATGTAAAGTGCATAGAGAGGAAGTAATGACCTTCCCCTAATGGGAATCAGTATAATTGTTGACATACCCCCCTCCCAGTTATGAAATGTCAAACTATGACTATAGTTTAAAATTTAATAGATACTGGGAGTGTTTGTTAGTCACTGAGGTCTGATGCTTATGTAGGAAGTAGGTGAATAAAATATAATTCCAACTTTGTTATACCGAACTACAAAATGTATTTCCAATGACAAGAATCTGAAATTTGTGTATGATTGACAATACACTGACACTTAACAAATCAGTATTGTATATATACGATGTGTATATATATATATATATATATATATATATATATATAGGTATATGGTATATATAGGATGCGGTTGTTGTATGAATAACATTAAAACCATAAAAATATATTGTACAATGTATATAGATTAAATATAGATATATAGATAAACATTTTCTCAGATGGTAATTACTGATTACGCAGAGTCATTCAATTCAATCTTAGGAGAAATCGATTGCAGGAGGATAGATCTCTCTGTTGCTGGTCCTTTCTTCTTGTGGTGAGCTGCATCTCCCCATAGATGGCAAATCCTCTGTGCTGTGACTAACTCAAAAGACTATTTAATTAGAATATGATTGCAAATGGGGCTGGGCAGTGATTTACATGAAATCACTGCCTCAGCCCAGGTCCCAGGAGTCTCCCGGAGATTCTGAGAGAGTCAGCAATGCTGTGTAACACACACGTATTATCTAACTTTTCCTGGTCATACAAGTTTGCATGTACTTGAGAAATAGGCCTGGTACTTGTGAAATGTTTTAAATAGTCATGTCTTAAATATCTTTAGCAGATCTCAAGGTCGCTGAACAATTTATAATAGATCAGCCCTGGAAAGTAAACAAAAAGAAAATCTAAGTAACACACATGTATTATATAACTGTTCCTGTTCACACAAGTTTGCGAGATGTGTGTGAGAAATAAGCCTGGAACTTGTGAAATATTTCACAGTTATAAATGATGGCTAATCGGAGCCTTTTATCAGTTTAGACGTTTAATATAATAAGAGGTGTACACCTTGGATAAGTCCTCATGAGATATAATATTTTCCAATATTTTTCTGCAACAATCAATATTGGTTAATGTGAAGATGGTAATGACTTATGGGGGACGGAAAATTAAACTTTTATGTCATTTTACTTACCAAGAACATAATTTACTTCCATAATTGTTCACATAATGAACTGTAATTAAAGCATAATTAACATCTAATAAAAAAAGGTAATTAATTGAAATTTATGTTTGTGTAAAACAAAGAATTGTTATATTGTGTTATCAGGAAAGATCTACCCCAAAGGTCTGGCAGATAAGTTATTTTGGCATATTCCTGTGCGAAACGCCTAGAATTCTCGTGTCATCCTTGTGACCGGCCAGCTGAGGTCATGGCGCGTTAAGGACAGGATGTGTTATTTCACACTTTGTAATGTGTGTTATGACTATGTGTGGCACAGAATTAAGAATTAAAGATAAGTTAAGAGATAAAATTGAACTGGATCAAAATCCTGGATCTCCTTCAAATCAGAGATCTGAGATGACGAGCCCCCAGAATTCTAACTAATATATAAGAGAGGGATGACTCTATCTTAAGATTGCTTCTTATATGCGTAAAATGGGCATGGTATGAAGGTAAGGATAACACTTATGGGGTTGAATTGTTTTCGCCTCTTGTGTACGGGGGAATATTGCGGCTTATTTTCTTGCGGCTCATAACGTATAAAAATGTGGTTTTCCCTGACCGTAGACGGGAAAAAGCGTGCGACCATCTTTTTCCCATCTTTGCAGGGAATTGAATCAAGGACTGAAGCCAGTTTGTGTACTAATAATATACCCCCACCCCCATCCCACAGAGTGAAAGGGCTTCTACTTCTTGAAACATATTTTTATTATATCACATTTTTATTATCATTTTTTAGGATTATTTCAACACATTTTCTGCAATTAAATGTGAATTTTCTTAGTATTTTTCATGACGCTATAGTGACTATGGCAATTCACACAAATCATAATACATTCTAGTGTTCAATAGCAAATTAATGAGCATCCTGTAAACAAGAGAATATTGTTTCATTTCAGCTCAGCGCACAATGAGATTCTTTACTGGTAAATCTGCTTTGCTTAACTTCTTCATTGGAAACAATAACTACATTCCTTAAGCTTTTAACAAGATTGTAGACAATACCTTAACAGGGGTCGGTCACAAAGCGAAGATTATGGGTAATGTCCTCAATTTACACAACCTGCCTTTAGGCAAATGGCCACTTTATTGATTTGATGAAAACATTAAATGAGCTTTGAGAATCCCAAGCAAAACAAAACTCCCTGGCTTTCATGTATAACAACGTACACAGATAATTATTCTGAGATCTGCATCCAGAAATCCACAAGGCCATTCTTCCAGCAATTACTTCTTACAAAAGTAATTAATACTGTGCCAAATATCCCTTCACATTGGATTCCTTGCTATGTAAGCTGAATTCCATTCTCATGAAACGTGGGAATTTCACTACGAGGAATCAGCAGTGGATATTCAATCCTTTTTTATCATTAGACGTTTATTTTTAAATAGAATTTATTGTTTGTAAATACAGGATTTCGATGAGATATGAAATGTTTATTATGTTCTCATTTATTCATGAGATCACCCTAACATCCTTTGATATATGATATTACATTAAATCAATATCTGTATTAGTTCTATAGGGATTTATTACCCCTTTGTGAGAAAGAGATAAACTGAGTTAATCTATTTTCTTTGGCTGCTAGAGAATCAGTTCAGTGCTTAAAAAACTTGGGTCCCATCAGTGCTATTTTTACTATTAGTACTTTCCCTTTCTGGACCAAAGTGTCTGAGGTGTACATTTTTTCACTGTATCGTAAGCTTGTTTTGTCTTTTATACAGCAATATATGGGCATCAGGACATCACAATTACCAAACAAAAAGATATATATTTGTTTTCTAGAGCAAACTAGACTAGACTAGATCCAGACGTCAACTGCCTTTGAAAATGTAGCAGCATAAGCTTCTAAACCCCGGCCTTTTCCAAGCGAGGGGGAGTGACAGGGGAGTTCAGTGCCCCACATGCCCGCATTGCCGTACGGGCACATGGGAGGGTCCTGTTCTCTGCCCTTAACTTGGGGACAAACTGAAAGTCTGGATAGTCAGAGCCACAAGTGGTAGGAAGCAATGGGAAATAAATAATACTCGTGCCATCTGCGCATTCGACATAACAAATATGGATGTTTTATAATTGTTACACGTGTAAAATGCCATCTTAACAGAGGTCTTTATCCTATCTGGTGTTTTACATTACAATGTACCGTATGGTCTAGCGTTTCCCTCTCTTTCTGTGCCGATCCAGGGTTTTTTCCACAACTTGACTTGTAAATCTTAAAATAAAATCTGATTGTTGGAATATGTTTGTGCAAGTGTAGTTGGCCTACCCAGTTGAAATACCCAGGTAGGCACCACTCACACTGGAGGCAAACCGGGTCCAGGAAAACCCCTGCATTTTGCCCAGGTCGGAATCTGGTCTGAATTTTTTTTTTAAAAGGCACTGTTCTCACGAGCCACTACCCAGGTTGTTTGAACTTAACACAGTTATAGCGCGTTCACATTACATAACGCCAGATCGGCAGTGCTTTCTAAGATCACAGTCGATCTGTGGCTGCACGGACCAGCTGCCTGTTCACACTGCACAGTGGTGGGCATCACTTCCACTTTCCAATCTCACTGCAATTTCACCGCTTATTAAATACACCCCTGGAGGTCAACCTGGAAGTTAAGTCAAGTATTTCTGTCTTTACCTAAATAGTTATTACGCTATTTTGACTCCTAAACATAAAAAATGGGACTGTCTGGTAATTATTTTGTCTTACGGGTGCCTTGAAAAATTATGGAGACCCTAAGTGTGCCTCGAAGTGAGAACGTTCGGAGACTGCTCTAATCGTTCAGCTTTAGAACATGTTTTATTTTATCTTCCTGGCATGATTCCAGGAATGGAATAGAAGTATACTGATGTTGCTCTGTTTGTAGTTCCTTGACCATTGTTCTTTTTGTCATGTGAATCACTTTCTCTGGTGCGTTATCTTACTGTTCCATGGTGGGAACCTGGAGTGATTTAATGGATTCAGTCTTGGACATGGATGATAATAGGTCATACTACACTTCATTCTTCTTAGTGAGATGAAAGCACATCTCCCATCGTCATTTTCTGCTAATTAATCAGGTGTTAAAATACAACGTGTGAAAAAGGCCATGTTTCTTTGCGATTTTCTCAGGGCTACCTGTCATATGGATTGTGAGTGGCAATTTTATATGCTCTTATACAATGAAAACCTGCAAGGGAAATCCATAAAATTATAGCTTATTTCTTCAAGTGATGCAGAATGATTTGTTACTGTACTCAGTCTAGTTTATATTCCCTCTGCAATTCATCTGAAACTCAGGACTTTCCAAAACTATTTAAATTAAACTTGGCTTAAGAACAGAATTTTTTTAATAAGAACAAGAGGGGAAAAAGCAGTAAATCTTGCACAACGTTGTTTTTTCTTCTATTCTTGTTTCTTGTGTCCATTAAAATAAGGTATTCAAAATATAGTAGGCTATTACAAACGTATTTTTCATTAAATATTTAAGTACTAGTTGGAAAGCTAAAAATATTTCCCAAAATCTTCTAAATAAAATCTAACCCATTAATAAACCTTATGACGCGGAATCTTGCTTTCTTTCTTGATATAAATAGTAGAGCGTTTATGCTTTTCAGCCATTGGAAACAGATGAGTTTGATATCAGCATTGACTTACGGCCAATTTTAACAAAGGGGAAAGTGCAGATTTTTCCCAAAGGAGCTCTCCTGGACAGTAGCTAAAGGCCCTGGAATGAGTGAGTCCAGATGCCGAATCTAAGCTGTGGCCAGCACCTGATTTGTCTCATCTCTCCTGGCCTGTTTTCTCTGGATAGATTTGTTCTCCTTGAACCCATATTTATAGCTGTTATCTATGACTGAACACCCATAAAGTCTGGGAGTGAAAGAAAAGCCAATCACTCGGTTTTATTAAAAGTGAGACAGGGCCAGTAGAAGGATAATGACTACCACTCTGAGCCTCATAACTACTGCACCCCTGTAGGTACCTCTTTGTAAACTTCTATGCGGATGGTTGGATTGATCTTACCCGGTATGTATGGGAATATACATAGTACAGGTTTCCCAATTATTAAAACTCCACACTGGACTTATGCTGTTCATGCACCTGTGCGATCATCATGGCAGATACATCGCATGCATCTAAATGCACAAGCAATGTGCAGGAAATCTCCAGCGATTTACCTGAATCTTGAGGGCATGATTCAGAGATGCAATGTGCAACCGTTGGGAGCATCACATTATCGCACCCAGTGGTTGAAGTGGAAATTTAGAAGTGGGGGTATGGACATTCAGAAGTGGTGGTATGGAAACACTGAATATAATGGAAATCAATGGAGATTTGTAGTATTTCAACTACATCAGTGGGAGAAGTGCTGGTATGTCATACCCCCGTATACACCCCCTTCGAGCCCTGATCGCACCCCTATCGCATAAGTGTATGGCCAGCATTACTGTGCTCTGGACCCAGCCACTATTTCACTGGTTTATTTTCTGTATCACAATAAATCTTTAACAAATGATATTACAATTCCAAGATGCGTCTTTTTAAAGTGAGAGTAAGAGTGTCTACGTCATATCCTCCAAAATTACTTTGACAAGAGGACTTTGGAGTAATGTTTACCAGTCTACAAAGTAGCCGTGTCTCCTCATAACCCCTACCAGCATCTTCAAATGTGCCACTGTTTACTGTCATTTTTATTTGCTTCTAGGTGTGAGATAATATTGCAATTCACTACAGAGAGATGAAGCTTACTGCACTATCTTAAGCCAAATACAATATCTCATTCATCTAAAATGTCTTGTTTTCTGTATACAAGTTTATAACTTTCCATTATATAAATATAAAAAGTGTTTTATTGCAGTAAGCTTACTGTATTTTACTGCATCTTACTGCATTTCATTCTATAATCGAAGGCTAAATTGCATGGGGCAGTTGTCAACATTTTCATATTATATTTACATATATACAATAAGTATTTTAAGCTTTTACCTATATACTCCTACTGGCTTATTTTTAAATCAAGTGTTTTAATAAAGCCTCTATAAAAAAAAAGCCCTGCCAAGTAATGTTACTGAATACTTTAAAGGAGAGTCCCCTTGCAAATGTTTCACATCTGCCATCTAGTGGCTACCTAAACATTGTTTTCCTTTTTAATGTAAATTTATATATTAAGCGCCTCTGTTTATAACAATCCAGGGCCTATACTTACTAAACTATGGGAATGGAAAAGTGGGGATGTAGACCACAGCAAATGATCAGATTCTATGATTTATATGATTTTAATGTAATTTTGGCCAGGTCTAACAGCTGTCGCATGAATGCTGGTTATATTATTGATAGGGGCCAACATTGAAACACTTTAATATCTCACATTGCTAAGATAAAAAGAAGCTTATGTTGCAGTTTAAATAAAGGTTTGTGCAACATTGATTTGCTTCTTTGCTGTTTAGTTAAATTTAAATGTAATACATTTTGAAAGGTTTCAATGAACAGAAGGGTTAATAACTCTCCTGCTGCTTTATGATTTTTTTTTACTGTACAGGAAGGATATCATATTTTTTTATTTAATTATTATTTTAAAATACATATCTGACTGTATTTATATATTTACTAGTTACAGGTCCAAGTCCAAAAGATTATGTGGGTCAAGGTTTATGAGATCTCTTAACAAATGTCTAACCATGCAAAGCTTTACTGAGGATTTGTAAGTGTCATTTATTTCTATACTGTAAGGCTAGGAACATCACATGAAGCGCGTTGCTCTCTCTCCTGCGTGTAAGCCTCCATCTTGATTGCGGCCAAAATGTATTATTATTATTATTATTATTAATGTTTATAAGGCGCCACATAGTTTCCGCAGCGCCGTACATAGTGAAAGTACATAGTGAAAGTACATACATAACATGGGGTACAATGACATACATAACATGGGCTACAGTAACAGACATGAGATTGTATACAACATGGGGTGCAATGTTATAGCATTCAGTAACGAACATGTAATACATACATAGGGCTCCATTTACTAAGCCCTGATATTATCGATTTCATATGATAAAACCTGTAGCAAGATGGCCAAGCAAATGTGTATGGAATACCATAGAACTGTGCCAGAAACAACTTTACATGAAAGCCCACCTAGAGTGACAGAGAGAAATGACCATGTAAAGGAATGTTCTACGGTGTAATGATACTTGCCAGTCTCATTAATAAGATCTATGATTCATGCCAACCTAATACACATCACAGTGAAAAAACCCATCACTGAAGCATGGACAGGCAGCATATTGTTATGTAATAGGGTGTTTCGAATACGAGATTCATTATATTTGTGCAGATTGTCAGGCACATAGTAGTGATGGGCGGCAATCATTTTTAATTCAATCCTGGTTCCATGTTGTAACACAAAAGCCCTAGGGGTGAATGCTTTATATATCCAATGTATTATTTTTTTTTTGTTCATCATTAATCACTGCTTCGTATCACTTTTTCGATAAAATGGTATTGTAACAAAATACTGGAGAGAACTTTAGTTTAATAGCAGATTTGTGAAAGCGTAGGCAGAAATGTCATATCTGGAATAAATGCAACAGAATCCTCTTTCCAGACAGAGTATGTCTCATGGAAATTACCGAATGACAGTGTGAATCGCATAGAGAGTCCCATGGGCTATCACCCCTGGATCTCAAGCCCGATACGTGTTGTGGGATTTAATGTCATTTTGAGGAGACAATAGAATCAGTGCTTCATCATTGTGAAGAAACGAGGTGGAAAACTTATTTCATTTATAAGGCATGGGTGATACAATTCTGGCTGCTGATCCTGCAGCAATTCCTGTTTCAGACTTGTATAATATAAAGTAATACTAAATAACACAAACAATTATGTTACTCACACTGGCAATAAATGGCTTATCACAGCTTATAATTTCGTTTTAGACTGAACAGGCATCTAAGGGAATGGATGAGCCTAATGCTATTTATAATCATTGGATCCAGACTTCGGAACGCATGCTGCACGTACAAGCCGACTTATGGGTTGTACTATTCATGGCCAGAACAGGACTTCACAACATAGATCATACAGATGTTTATTGTACTGTCAGCTTTCCAACCGCAGGACGTGACTTCACTATGATTGCGCATTTGTGGGCGAGGGACTATGTATTGTACAGTATGGGCTGGGTCGAGGACTTGTTCTATGGATCTAATATTATATGACACCCTTCTGCATATGTCAGCATATGACTTAAAGTAGAAAACTCATGTGACCAATTTTCTATCTGTGTAAAGGAAAGGCAGGTGCATTAACAGCGGAACTCTGAATCCAGTGCATTGTAACTAAGGACTGGATCCAGGTGCCCGGCCTCCATCCAATATCTGCAATCTGTGTGTGGTAGTCTGGTGGAGGACAGGGACCAGGATACGGTCCTAAATTACAGTGCACTGCATCTAGACTCATGAGCAAATTTTATGCGCATGATCATTACAAGATTGGTGATCCGCATGGGTCACATAAGGCAGAGGTATAGCAGCGTACATACTATTGCCCACTGTACAGGAGAGGGGAGTGATGGGGGCGTTCACACGCTTCTCCTGCTCACATGCACACACCTGCATTTGGTCCTAAGACTGTATTATGATATCATATCAGCCAAGCATAAGTGGCTATGTTTTATTATTAATTAGAAGTCAATGTGTTTTCTTATCTAATGTAATTAACAAGTTTTTTTTTACATTCAGCACTAGGGGGAACCCTGTACTACAGTAATGTACCTTAGACTATCGACTGCAAGGATAGTGTTCTTAAACAGTTAACTTAAGGACCATCACCAATGATACTGTACACTCTGTTCTGAATAAATATGATTGAAAAATAGGGGCTAGTTTAAGGGCAGACAGTATAAACAGTAGTCAGTATATAGTATATAATATCCAGACCTAACCCTTGTCGCTTTTCCTGGGAATATAGAATATTGAGAAGAACCATATTTTTAGGGATAGTGTAAAATGTATTGAGCTCGGGCTGCCATACCTCAGTACTGCAGGGAATAAATATGTTTTCCATAAAAGTATTGTGCCAGAGAGAGAGAGAAGCAGAATAATGAAGGCAGGAAGGAAGAAGGTGCAAGCATTACCAGCAAATGTCCCTGGAGAATCTCCGTCACATGATGACATCAAGCCCCTCCCATCTATAGTAAATTTATTATTTTCCATTCATGGGTTGGGGCTTTGTACCAGTGCATTAAGAAGATACGATTTTTATTCCTTTAGCCCCCATGCCTTTAACTCAATAGCATTTTGTCTACAGTATTGTCATAAACCAAATTGTGGACTACAGAACTGATGACCTGGATCCAGAACTTCTTTCAGCAGGTGTGGAACACTAGGCAGGTGTAGTAGCCACAGATTACCTGTAGACCACACACTAAAGCATACCTCCCAAGTGTCCCGATTTCGGCGGGACAGTCCCGCTTTTGGGTGACTGTCCCGCCGTCCCTCCCGCCTCCCAGTTTGTCCCGATTATGGGACAAACTGTTTTAAAATCAATTAAAAAGTATTTATTTGCCGCGGTCGCTGCAAAAAAGGGGCGGGTTTAAGGCGGACCGGGGGCGGAGTTTGGGCGGGCCGGGGGCGGAGTTTTGACGGGCCGGGGGCGGGGCCTGTTTGTCCCGCTGCCTCCGGCCGAGATGTTGGGAGGTATGCTAAAGTAGTTCCCACTTTTCTATTCCTATGGCTGGGTACACACTTACATGTTGCAGCAGCTTTAAAAAGATCTCTGCTAAGGATCTCCAGCTGTACAATGTCCCTGTACATACTGCCTTGTTGATAGTCTACAAAAAATTCCAGAAACCTTTGCTGCAGTAATGTGCTGCAATTACATACTTGTCCACTAGGTGGCTCTATACTGAATTATGAATGAGAATCTCTAAATGCTCTGAAGATCAGGTGTCAGGATCAGGACATTGTTGATCGGAAATATTAGCTCCTAAGAATCACAAAACAGACCACAGACCGTGTGAAACAGTCCTGCAGCATGTACACACTAAACAAATGGCTGAAACTGTCTTTTATCATGTGCTCTGTACCAAGCATTCGAAATCACCCTCTATATGAAATGCCAGAACTCATTTAACTTTAATGTTTTTGCATTTTTATGAACTTACAATGAAGATGTTTTGGGACAGTTTTTATTTAATTTGGACAGGACATTCCCGCTTTTGGGGACTGTCCCTCACGCTATGGGGACAAACTGGCAGGAAAGTGAGGGTTTTTTCTGTTTGGCCGCAATCGCATGCGATCCGAGCCCGAAAAGGGGGCGGGACTTTGTCATGGGTGGGCGGGGTTGAGTTGGGCGGGGTTTAGCCAGGGCAGGGGGCGGGACATGTGTGTCCCGCTGTCTTCCCTGCAAATGTTGGGAGGTATGATTTGTTCATAACACTGTGTTATAAGTAACGTACAGACTCGTGGACACGTGGAGATGTTGCCTATAGCAACCAATCAGATTTTAGCTCTCATTTTTATTTGACATACTGGAGAATGTAAGGTAGAGTTTGATTGGTTGCTATGGGCAACATCTCCACTTGTCCATTCCCGCAGTTTAGTAAATATACCCCGATGTGTGGAAATAAGTCTGATTTTCGATAAATTGTAAGTGTAAGCCTTTTAGCCTAGGATGGTCACTCGAAATCAGGCCCCGGCAATGTAGACCTAATATTCCTTTTTTAGTTTATCAAAGAGTTCCTGCTGCAAAGCCAAAAGCTGTATTTGAAGTTAAGACAAGTATCCGCTGTATGTGCTGATCTGTATGCTTTTTTATGCATTGGCCCTTGTGTTTACACTGATTTCCACATCAAGTGGAAGGCTCCCCAGTGACACTTCTTTCTATTATTATAAAATACAGCGGTGACATTAACTCAAAGTCAAAACAGAGAAATGTAGGATAAAGAATAGCAGAACTGTTTAAATAATGAGGGACAACTATAGTGCATCATTGTCTGTAGATGGGGTCATGAGGATCTGAGAAGCTGGCTGCCATTATAAATATTATTATTGTTTCTTATATAAGGTTGCTCCTATACCCCAACATGTGTAGTCTTTGTAGTCCTGGATGATCATTTAAAACATGGTGTTATATAAGCAATCCCTGTAAGAAAGAAAAGACAACCCAATTAATGTGATTGACCGCTAACCCTCACCCTAATATGTCATGATCACGGTCAATGTCTGACTGAATTCCCAATCACAATTTAATGTGTCCTCTTCGAAATCCTGATAATAATGGACCAGATGCAGACCAGGGGGGGAATTCACTAACTGACGATTTCTGCTGAGATTTCATATCGTCAGTGTTCGTCAGTGATCTGAATCGTCAGTGACTGGTAATGTATAGTATTCAGTAAGTGACGATTTCTTTTGACGATATGTAATGGCTGACGAATGCTGACGATATCCATTGACGAAAAAACTGGTATTCGGCAGGCGATATTGCACTAAACTGACGTATACACTGATGATTTTCAGTAAAATCGCCATGTCGAATTCACATAAAGAAATCACCATCCTGGTGAGGTCGGGAGAGTGGTTTGTGGTTGGA
>JABWIB010000369.1:50936-65099 GCA_016617825.1 Platyplectrum ornatum
AGCCTCAGGACCTGCAGTTTCATGATAAATATTCTCCGCCACCATACCTCCACTTAAACATACACACTTTGAACCCTAGAGAATGTGAACATGAATCTGACTGGTTGCTATGGGCAACATCCCCACATTGCCAATCCCGCAGTTTAGTAAATTGAGGCCCTGGTTTTAAACATTGCTTCATATATATCCACTCCTTGCCTCTTTCCTGTACATGTTTTTGTATTTCAAATATAATATCTAGAAAAGTTCTTAAACAGTTTGCATAGCAGCATATGTGGTAAGTAGAATGGGTAGGTATTTTGCTCAGTAAAGTATTGTCATTAAGCATCATTTTTTTAGTCATTTTACTGCTCTGATTTAGGAACAATTATCTATTTTATTACAGCATAAAAGCTAATTGCTAGTCTTATGACTGGACAATATGATATAGTATTAAATGACTAATTGTATTTTAGAAAGCTCTTACAATTAGGAAAAGGTTCAAATGTTCATAAGTTGAATGAAGGTAGTAATGTTCATCAATGTGCAACATATAAAATATATATAGTATAAACTATAGACTGTACTGCTGCAGTTTGTAATATGTAATAAGCACATGCAGTGAGTATGCCTTGCCTGGCACTAAGGCATATTTGCAGGTACTGGGGGAGGTCAGCAATAGCATTCGCTTGCCACCTCCATTTACATGCGGGAGTGCGGGAAACAGGATGGGGGGGCAGTACAAGGTCTTGCCTATGGCGTTCTGAGACCTAATACCGGCCTGGGTACTGTACATTGGTCTTTCGTCATTAATCTCTCATAGTTTTGATGTTCTAATCCTACATCCATTTTAGAACCAACCTATTTCATATACCGGCATATCATGGTTTTATGATACTGCTGTTTTTCTAATATGAGTACATGTGCAGAATTGCCATTTTATAGTGCCACATGCCACATTTTACTATATTTCTTTAAAGTACTTTATTAGTTTGGAACGGAACTATATACAGTAGATCTTTCATTATATGATTAACATATGTTGAAGAGAGCTGAGAGGTTTTGGGATTCCTTTTAGAGCTCTATCTCCCCCCAACCCACCATCATGCGACATAACAAGAGTCTTTGAGGTATTGTTTTGTCTACGGTATAGATTGCCCTTCAAGGAATGTTAAAAGACATCTCTGACAGCGTGGGAAAATCAGACTTAATATAGGTCAAGGCTGTCAGAGGAGTCACAGTGTCGGCGCGATTTGCTTTCTTGACATGTTTGGTATTTTGACATGTGTTCTTTATTTTAGTCAAATCATCCCCCTGCATTAATAGATTAAATTATGCTTGATCTGCATATGAAGAACACGTTGGCAAATGTAGAGTGCTTTAATAATGAGCTACTTTGATATTTGTCAAAGCAGGACCAGGTGGTTCACCTGGTACAGTATGGTCTGCCAGTACTACAAGTTACTGCCATAGTGACATAAATTGTTTACATTGTTTTTCTTATCTATGATAGGAATTTAAAAAAAAAACGTGAGATCAGCCATATAACGCATCAGTCAGCAGCGTCATCATCACACGTTCGTGCACAGAGCGCTCCGACACTACCAACTTACCGTCCTTCATCGGGTTGCCCGGGGACCCCAAATGTGATTGAGTTCGACATTCAATTCTTGAGAATCGTTTATTTATGTGACAAGGGTTTTTTCTGTTTATTTCAGAAATTATTTTAACATGTATCTTCCCCTCCAGGGAAAAAGGGAATCTGCAGTTTGTATCTAACACATACTGGAGCCCTCTCAACAGCACTTTTCTTTTGAACTTTTTTAGACGTCAGTTTCCAGTTCTGCTCAAAACTTTCAGTTACACATACATGTGACACTTTATACATTTTCTGAAACAGAGCCATGGCTCTCATGACTCGCACTCTTATGGGCAAAACCATGTTGAATTGCAGGGGGGGGTAAAATGAATGTCAGTGTTTGCATGCAGGGAAAATACTTTATTGTTGCATGTTGCACACAGATACTGACCAGCGTTACTGTTACACTGTTATTAGACTTGGGCTGGAAACATCATCTCTCACCTGTAATACTGATTGAAATCATTTAACTCTAAAAAGTTGCAGTTCCAACAGTAACAGCTAGGTGGCGTATCAATGCAGAAGATAACCATTGTCAATGGCAGGGCGACCCATGTGCTGTTATGTATTGTGGTATTATAAAAACGTTATAATGTGTCACATCTGTACAAACATCACCGCGGTCCATATATACCACATTTTGCGCTGTCCGTTTTTGGAGAGGCGTTAAATCCCTCTGTATGTGGCATTTTGCAGCTACATTAAAAGCACAGAGGATATCCCGAATTTCTTGGTTATAGTGAAGTCTGGCCCACCCTGAGTATTTAGGGTCTGATTTTCAGTCCAGCACCTGAATCTCGTATTTGTTATCCTCTGTTATACAAGGAAACAGCCAGGACAGCAATTCTATTTTATATTTCTACTCTGCTACCTTGGAAATACTTTTGTAATACCAATCACATGTAATACCCTTCTACAGTTCTGTACAGGATGTACGGACGAGGCTTTCTGTAGGCTGCTAAGGATCTTATGCCTCTAGGTGTTCCCTTACTGTTTCCTAATTGCGGGAACCTGATAAGGCAGTGGTTCATTTTTGTTGGCTAAGATAATTTCTCAAGGTGCTTGTGCGACTGATTCATCATTATTTCTGCTGATGCCAGTTACTATTAATATACATATTCCTGCACGCTGTGTTGCCTTGAAGGCCTTGAAGCAAGGCAAAACATAAGGCACATAAATAGTTTTTTTGTGACAATATGTTTCTAAAATGTCATATAATCATTTTTTTTCTGCCTATCAAACTTTTATTACAGGCTATAACTCATTATTTTCAGAAACCAGGACCATAAAGCAAGAAAAAAAAAAGTCTAAATATGTCTGTCTGGAACATTTCATATGCGCCAAGGAATCTACTGCTGAACCAGGGGTTGCAGTGAACCATACTATTCAGCTGTGCCAGACTTTAACACGAATACAACAAAACCAAAAGGGAAAGGGGGGACTGCACAGGCCGTGGAGTGCTATCTTCAAGGGGCCTAAAACTTGAATTCAACACTACAAATTGAGTCCCAAGAGAGGGACAAGAAGAAGGAAGACCTCTTGTTATTATTAGATGCACATCCTGCATCCGTCACCACGACAGACCACGTAGTCTCCCATTATACCAAAAACCTTTATTCAATAGAAATTCCAACAACAAATGATCTAACTATCCCTAACTAGACACATAACAAAAACCATGTTCATAAAAATATAAGGTCACATTCTTCACTCCATTGGTGAAATATTAGCAATAAATGTCACTTATATATGAAGCATATTATTCTATCGTGCACATGCATATCCTCCGAGTCATAGTGATTATTGAAATTGTCCATTTTTAAACATTGTTCATATTTCTATACATGCAGACAGACTCCTTAAAGTTTATGATGGATAAAATCCTAGATGGTATAGCTTAATGAATGCTTGCCCTGGATAGACAATGCTTACCCTGGAAGGAGTTTATATCAATTGAATGAATTATATAAAAATCACTGTGGGCTGGTGCAATAGAATGAACATGATAATTAATTACAAATTCTGGATGAGTAAACTGTACAGACTGCCTGCCCTGGAAGTAGCTTATAGTAACTAAATGAGCTATATATACATTGCTGTGGACTAATGCAATAAAGTGTACGTAAAACAAGACAGAGGACATTGAGAGACAACTTTATTGGACAATACAGTGATTCCATTTTATAACTATGGGAATTATATACACCAATATGAGCAAATTTGATTAATTAAGCTATACAATTTAGGATTTTATCCATCATAAACTTTAAGGTGTCTGCATGTATAGAAATATGAACAATGTTTCAGAATGGACAATTTCTATAATTACTATTATTCGGAGGATATGCATGTGCATGGATAGAATAATATATATCTTCATATAGCTTCATATATATGTGACATTTATTATTAATATTTTACCAATGGAGTCATGAATGTGACATGGTTTTTGTTATGAGTCTAGTTAGGGATAGTTATTTAATTTGTTGTTGGAAATTCTATTGAGTAAAGGTTTTTGGTATAATAGGAGACTACGTGGTCTGTCATGGTGGTGGATTGTTCAGAATTCACTTTCCCCTTCCTCATGGTGTACAGTTAGTAGTGGAATGGGAATAGAGGCTTTGATGCAACTTGTTCATACAGTAGATGGTATAGGCGATGGAGAAGTCAGATAGGCACAAAGGGTCAGATTCAGATATCTAGGCACTAGTCAAGAGTGGGTAAAACCATGTTGAATTGCAGGGGGGGTAAAATGAATGTCAGTGTTTGCATGCAGGGAGAATACTTTATTGTTGCATGTTGCACACAGATACTGACCAGTGTTACTGTTACACTGTTATTACACTTGGACTAGGAAACATCATCATTCACTGGTAATACTGATTGCAACTAATTAAATTTAACTCCCCTGCAATTCAACATGGTTTTGCCCACTCTTGACGAAATCATGAGTGAACACACAGATGCCCAACAAAGATAAAGTCTAACCATGGACACAACCAGTATTCAAATAAACATGAGTACATTACACCATTGAGATCGCAAATAGAAGATCAACAATATACTGGTAAATCAAACAATATATTAAAATATATAGGCACCACTTTTTAATCATTCTTAGTAAAAGTTAAATTTTAATATATTGTTTGATTTACCAGTATATTGTTGATCTTCTATTTGCGATCTCAATGGTGTTATGTACGAAATCATGAGTACCTAAAGATCTGAATTTGCCCCAAAGAGCAGATAGCACATGGGAAGACACTGGACCGGGATGCAGCAGGTAGGTTGGATGTTTAAGATCACCACCAGATATCCTGGGACTGGCGCTACAGTGTAAAAACTTTGGTAGAAAGTCAAGACATCACACTAAAATGGAGTAGAGAAGCACTGGTAATGCTAATTATGCTAATTAGAGTAGAAGTTTTAGACAGCAGATAGAAGTGTTCTATGTTTAGTGGGAGAAGCTCTGGAAGAGCTAACTGTAGGTGCAGGTATTACACAGTCAATGAAATGAATGATAAATAGTCTGATTATAGAAAGAACAGCGTCAGCATTGTTGATATTATATGCAGGTGCAACTATTGCACTGGAGATATTATCTGGAGATGCACATATTTTATGGTGACTGGAGTAGCATTGTATATGATCGAGAAAATATCTAGATTACAAACATTGGAACAGATCCAGACTTAAGTACCGGCCCATAAAAAGCATCTGTGCATGTACGCAGCAGACGTTTATAGTGCACAACTAGTGCATTTGAAGCGTCAGTTTCATACGCGCTAGCCACATACCAGGTTAGTTTTTAGACATTAGCCTGCCCTATTGGGCATGTAAAACCTTTATACAGATCTATCTCCCCCTCTTGTGTGTAGCTTCATTGATATTTTTAGTAAATGAAACATTTTATAATGTTCATTTACCCTGCAATGTACAATACCGAATCTGCAAAATCTAATAATAGTTATTTCTAACAAACTTTCCCAAATTGTGCCGTCTATAAATAATTCAGCAGCTCAACATTAAATGATTAGTATGTTCCAGTTATATGTATATATAGAATATGCCTTCAAGGGGTTTTCAATACAAGCACATTTGACAACACTGAGCTTAGTAATCGCTCTGTAACACTGTGCAAATAATTAAACACATCATAGACATAGGAAGGAACTTAATGAGAATAGTTTTAGAATATCAGTTACTTATTTATCTTAGGGGGTCTTAAGCTATAATGTTTAATGAGACACAGCACAAAATTATTAAAAAACAGAATGCCCATATGGCTGAGCCTTGGACCAAATACCAGGGTTGCCGACTCTCCAGGAATGTCAGGGAAACTCCCAGATTTTGGGACTTCTCCCGGTACCCTGGGAGAATATGTTCTCTTTCATAGAAGTCCAACAACTTAGCTCAGCAATACACTCACAAGACAGCAGTGCATATGTGTATCTCGATTCTAATAATCTATTAATTTACAGTGGAACAGGTGCCAATGTTGTGGCTATCATTTATTCACTGTAAAATTATATATATATATATATATATATATATATATATATATATATATATAGGGTTTTTTTTTATTAATTGTGTCCTATTTTAAACATTCATCATTGCATGCCCATTACTGTACATTCACAGGTGTTACAACATACAGTTGTGGTAGACACTAGTAGTGGAGCTGGTAATATCAAAACATATAAATCCTAGTAAATCATAGATGTGAATGGGGAATTATAGTGTTTCAAATATATCAATTATATCAGTGGGATGCTATGGCGTGACCCCATATAATCCCCCCATACACTATGAGCTCTGGACATTTTTTATTTAATTAAGCAACGATGTGATAAGAATGTAAGATAATCTGGACCTCCTGGATCAGATTGCACTTAGTTAGTGTTCTATGTTTTTAAAGCAAACATGAGATATTGTCAATGTGTGTAGAAGATAAGAACAAATGACATTGCCTGACCATACTTAGCTATTAGTGTTCTGTGTCTCTCCAACGCTGCTTATACTGCAGAAATATAAGACGATGCCCTCACAAATGCAGAATATATTTGAAAAGCAGATTTTGGGCATTTCTCTACTTTTATAATTTGAAAAGTGCTGTAAGTTTAAAAGTGACAAAGTGAAGATTTAAAGTTTATGAACACAAACATTTAATAGTAATTGATTATCATATATTTACTAATTTGGTTACCAAGACAATTGATTTATACATGGTATAATGAGAATACAGCTTCTGACTTTTTTTTAACAATGTATGTTTTATCTAGTTATAAATAACATATATTTAATATGAATATTTGCTTCTCATCTGTTTAAGTAGATTATGCATTTTCTGTGCAGACTATACGTGAATACAGTAAAGTGTTACAGGACAGAAATGAGAGCTGTGCGCCTCTTTCAGAAAGTCTGACACAACAAACACAACGCATTTCAATGACCAGAGTTTTCACTTTTTTCTAAACCTGGTTCCTCCTTCAACCGAAACTCCCTTTTGGTTTCAGGTGTACTCACAGGTAGACAGCGGGGGATGCTGGGTAGTGTGTTTTCATTTCTTTTACACACTACGTAACTATGCAAGGCTGGACTTCACTTCCCATTAGCCTGTGCACTCTGGTATGTCAGGGAGCACTGCTGGAGGGATTGGGTAAGGTGTGTCTGAGTTTGTCTAGTCTTGCTCAGCAAGGTAATCATTACTCTCTGCAGTTACCTGCTTTACTAGGTAAACAAACAGGAATCATTGAGCATGGGGAGAACATTGTGAATATGTTCATCTGAGCTCCACAAATCGTAAGTGTATTTGTGTAATGCTGATTTTGCCATGAAAAGAAATACTATTTATGTTCACTGATGTTATTTAAAGTAACTTAACGAAATTTATATATTCACTGTGGTGCAGAGTTTACAATGAGACGAGAAAAGTATCATGTCTGGATTGTAAATATAGGGGTTTGCACACTGTGGTTCATGTGCTGCTTGTACATGCCGTGAATGTAGTTTTATATGCTACTGTATATCCAGCACATGTTTGAAGCATATAATACTTCTATCCTGAACTTCCCTACACTGTAGTGTAACATCTTTCACACCCTTACATTGTCCTTAATTCTCCTTTTAATGTTCCGTAATTTATGTAACTTTTTGATCTCCTGTGTTGGTAATTAACGTACATTACTTATATGACCAATTCCTTTACAAGATGAATTTTCATTTAAAATTGAAAGTTATAGCACATGGATTGTATCAGTAGAAGTTGTGAATGATGGTACATGGCATCCGTGACAAACAGATTTTTGAAATGGGGTTTTCCATATGCATGTAGGGTATACTAGAGCTGGGGAGATGGCACAATGTATAAAGTACATGTTGCTTATATTAGGATTCAGTGGAATATAATATAATATATATGGGGTATGTTAGGGGTCTGGGAAATGCACATTATATACTGTGTGTAGTGTGTAATCACTAAATCTTAATATACCACATGTACATTATAGAATACCATCACCACCTCTAATTTATTTTATACAGTGTACCAGATCCTTAATATAACCCACATGTAATATAACTATGTAGAGGGGGTTTCAGGACCACACTGGATACCCCCACCCCCGTGTGTTTGCAACTGGCCATGATTATCAGTACGTTGTAGTTGATTGGGGGCTGGGTGGTATCTACTGTTTAGATGATCTATTAGCAAGATAGCTGGGCATTTTGATGGTGGCAAAGTTAAAATAAGAATGTGTTTATATACAATACTGACTCTCAGTTAAGAAATATGCATTAGTGACAGTTTCAGTTGTATCACTTTGCACCTGTTTGACCCTTGGGGTTAAGCACGAGAGATAATTATCAGGCTTTAAAGACTTCATGACGCAGATCACAGCGGTTATCTGCCACGACTCCATTCTCATAAAATGACACTTCCCGGCTTCACAATGCTTGGCGTCACTCACAACAATACATTCAAGGTTTGACATGACAATTTGTATTAACAAGCCATAGAGCAGGTGAAAAGCAGGGGGTATACCTCTCACACAGGAGGTTCAACTATTCAGGCCAATCCTTCTCATCCCGAAATGACAATAACACTGGTTCCCCTTCAGGGCTGGATTAAGGTTTGTGCGGGTCCCTAGACAACTAAGCTGTGGCAGTCCCTGCTAAACATTAACAAGCAGTATAGACATGTACCAAAGCTGTATGTGCCCGTCATCTATTTCTGCCCCTTTTATGTGAACTGCCCTGTGTTTTGTGTATGGGGACCCCAGGACAACCTCCCCTCTCACCCTGGGGCTGATCCAGCCCTGATCCTCTTATGCAGCATGTTAAACTGTAACCTTCTGATATATTGGAAAAACTCCTGAGATATAAAGGTTATAACTCTGTCAAAGATCCATCACCCTGTCTGTGAAAAGTATGTCCCTGTTCTAGAAATGTTCTTATTATTCAGTAATGTAGCCAGAAACTCGATCAATACTTTTGATATATTTTAATGTTGCTATAATAACAGTTCTGTCATTTCTGTCCTCCCAGCTGTTCAGTTCTGGATGTCTTTCTGATGAACCTATGTGACTAGTATAAAGTTTTCTCTGCTATTTTCTGTTGTGTTTTACAGTTATTAATCTCTTATGGGTGAACTGCGCATAGTAACAGTGACCTATTATATAGGGATAAGCTCATTTTCCATAGTCCCTCTTCTTTGTCATTAATAACACATCGCTGCCTTTAGGTGGATCATTTTATATTATACATACATTTGTACGTTTCTGTATGATAGGCGATTCGTATGGGGTGGAAGGGGATAGGCATGCTGATGCTAGGGAAAATTAAGCAGTGATTAGAAGATTCATACAGTTCTGCTCAGTGCTCGTAGTGAGCCTATATACAATGGTACGTTTAACCGTCTCTTTTTTCCCTGCCCACTTTTATAAGCCCCGTCCCCTCCGGATCCATGATTTCTTTTTCCATTTTATTTTATTAGAATTTGCTGATGAATGTACATGTCTACACATTGAAAGACTATCACCAGAAAATGAACCCAGCCAATTATTATTATTATGACAATATGTAGTCAGCTTTCCATAGTATTCAATGTTAGGGAAATGGGAATTATACTGTATACTGGTATGTTTTTTTGCAGTTAAGCTCTGTCCACCACCTTCCTCTCCTTCATCCTCCATACCCTCACTTGTAAAGTTTCACTTCAACCTCTGGTTCTGCTTCCAAGCGGAAGTTAAGGTAGGTTCCCCTCTTCACTTTTCCATGCGGAATTACTGACTCTATGTAATTGGCATGGAGTCTTGGGTTCAGTGCTTTGTTCTCGAAATCACAATTTTTACACTTCTGTGCGTGACAGGTGTCAGAGAGAGTGTATGTAATAATTACTGAAAAAGCAAAGGTGCATATAATAAACAATGCTGAGGACTGTGCAGCTGCAGTAACATACAGCAGCTCATATGGAAAAGTTCATCTCTATGTACACTATCTAAATACAGTACATGACGGGCAAACTGATACACTTTAGGCACCTATTGTATGCATAAAACAGACATTTACAATCTGATCTGTTATGTAGACAAGGCAAGAATAGATTTACCCGATTAGATTTTTACATGTAAATAAGGAAAGTTTGAGATGTAATTTGTATCGTATATATCTTATCATATATACATTCTGTGTACAGTACATCTGTGCTACACAATCAGATCACCATACACTGTAACCAGACCAAATCTAAGTTGAGACACTTACTGTTGTGGGTAGTGCTGCAATAGTAAGGTAGCATGACTTAGTATTACAGTCTACAGTAATACAGTGATAATGGAATAAACAATAAGTTAGACTTGTGATTTCACATTCACACAAGTTATAACATTCCAGGTATGGGTCTTGGAAGTCTGAAGCGGTTTGATTGCTTGGATGTGTGGATACAGTGGCTCTCTAATATTACAAATAAAATTATACAGGTGATGGTACCCTGCAGTCATTGATTCTTCCTTAATATAGGGATTGTCCCGGGAAGGTTTACATATAATACTATTGCAGCATCTACAACTGCTCAAAATAATGCCTTAAATATAATAGGAATAATTACAATGTATATGTAACTACAATGGAATGGTCATTTTGAATTGCCTAAAATCAACCGTTAAAGCTTTTGCTTGAATGAGTTTGACATTAAGTAATAGTTTCATGTTTATTTGGTTAATATTTATTTGCAATTTTACAGAACCTAGAACTAATTCATTCAGACTGTGTGAAATGACTTTGACATTGTCCTTGTCACTCCTATAGTGATGTAACTGTGTGATTGTGTATCTATGTTTCCGACCACACCCGTGTGTGAGACACAAATATGTCCCCTACACAGATACCACAATTGGTACAGTAAATAATAAAACTAATGTGCACATGTGCGGCCTTTCCAGGACACCTTGAATTGCGTTTACATGGGATACAGGGCAACCTCCAACCATTTGGCCCAATGCCACACCGCCCAATGATTAATGCTGCTATGGCATGGCTTGACCACTTGTTTTAATGCTTATTGTGGCATTGGCAGTCCATCATTGTTCCCGAATGTTGTTGTTCACAGCATTGCTCATGGCGCAATTTGCGTCACCGAGCCCTGAATACTGTCTGTCCATATTTCTGTTCTCTTCTTGTGTATGAACAAGACGGAATAATGGTTCTTCTCACAATAGTATGGAAATTGCTGACGCTAGTGTATATAATATATAGCTTTCATATCGCAATACAATAGAAAATACATTTCATTAGAGATGGCCCAGTGATAGCTTATGATGGCCCAGTGACATCTTACATTTACTGCAGTACAGTGTATATTCTTTGTGTTCATTGGCCACTTTTCTGTGGGGTAAAACTACAAATCATGCCACTTTTTAAACATTACAATTTTTATTGTAGCATTTTAGCAGTGAAACCGGCTTCAGTTATACCTTGTAAAGCTGCCGATGTATTTTTTCCTGAGAAGCTTGGTAGTATTTATAGTTGTAAAAACATAAAAAGGTCTTGTGCTCCAGTATAACATATACCGTACACCTGCTATTTTACAAGAACATATGTAAAAGAAAAAATGCATACAAAACAAGTCACCTGCCGCTCAATGTAGACAAGCCTTTTATCTCTCATGCTAATGAGCAAAGAATGGCGACAAGGGTATTCCATATGGTGTCTTTGTTCCCTTTCTAGGTGTGCCATTGTTTATATGCCACATTATAAATACCCTTAAAAACCTACTGTAGTCTAACTGTCTAAGTGCTGCTATAGATTAATATGTTAATAATTACTTAACGTGTTCAGTCCATGTTATTTACTTTATAAGTAGGAATTTCTCTGTCACATCATAGCTATAGGTTTCCTGTGTTTTCCGTGGACTCCTCATTAATCAGAATATATATGAATAGTATAGTTTAGTTGACCTTTACCTATGTATGGAAAAATATGGCTATAGTGGAATTTATGGATGGTTCATCAACCTTAGCGCATTGATAATGATGTTTGCTTTATAGTTCTTCAATACATTTAAACTAGTTATTCCGAAATACAAATTATTTGAAAGCATTTTCTGAGCAAGCTAACATTTATTTTACCTGTGACCAGGACATAAGTAGGGAGAAGCCTGGATTTAAGGCTTTTATTACAGCCCTAGGACTATAAATTTATGAGGATTAAATACTAGGAGGTGATGTTATCATACCCTACATTCCTAATTATCCACATGGTCATGTGAAATGAAATGTTGTCAAATATATAACATTTAAATATATAAAATACGTGATAAGGTACAAAGTTAATGATAAAATATTTTTTGCCTTATTTGTAAATGTAAAAAAAAATAGTGCATATGAATAAATTACAGCAATAAAGGATCTGGACATTTGACATTTGACTGATTCACTAAGCGGAGAGATTGCAAGGGAATTGAATAGTGGGGATGTTGCCCATAGCAACCAATCAGTTTTGAGCTCTCAGTTTTACATATTGGAGAATGTGAGCTGGAATCTGATTGGTTGCTATGAGCAACATCCCCACTTTTCAATTCCCCTGCAAACTCCCCGCTTAGGGGGCATATGGCCTTTGTCACTGCAAATATCTAAACATACATGCATGCACATCCCAATCAAGTGATCTAAATAAAGGTTCTGGCCCATGGTCTCTTCCATGTACTAACCAGCATAATAGCCTAAAGGGTTAAAAGAAAAAGATGTTCCAAATTGAAGATATTTGTTAGTACCAAACATTCTTTTCTCTATTATTGCGCAAATACATATAATTTTTAGTTTTTTACAAATTTGAAGACATTAGAAGTTGGACACTGTTCTGATCATTTAAATTTCTTTCAAGGCATTTTCACATGATACAAGTCATATTTTTCTCAGAAGAGCCAATAAACTTCTAAGTAATGTTCATGAATTATGCAGTAGCAATGGGAAAAAGGCATTATACTTTACTCAATGCTTTGATGGACAAATGCCTCAGGCCTAACTGACTTTAAAACAAAATGTTTGTCTTTAAAAAACCAGCATGTTGTACAATGCAATACTGTGCTACTGTTCCTGACCTTTATTATGTTTGCCTCCTGTTTATGTTTAGCGTGTCCAATCCTGTTAATTAAAAAATGCTATATAAACTATTAATTCTAATTTATGAAAAAAAAAATAGAATTAATCATATGTTTATGAATGAAGAAGTATGCTGAAATCCAGGCCCCCTGCTCCAGCTTCCATTCTAGTAAGACTAAACTGCAAAGAGAAGGTTGGGGTTACGAAAGTTTTTTAGAGTTTGGCTGCTGAGAAGGAATTGTTAAGGTAATGGGAGAGGAGAGTTAGGATAAGAAGTAAGATAAGGATTGGGGTTAGGAAAAACTTAATTTTCACCGCTGAACATTCGGCACTCCTGCAGTCAGGCTGACTTCTTTCATAGATACAGTATTCTAGAAGTACCAAACCACATCTATATAAAAAAAATAGTTTCTTATATAGCTTTTTCTGCATTTCTCTTAAATGAGTGGTTGCCATATCATTTTATCACTAAATATTACATTAGAAAATAATGAATCTGAAAAAGGGTCCAAGCAGAATCTACCTGTAGCTAAATTAATAGATACATGTAGACATTAAGGCCAATATATAAGTATATGAATTGGTGAGAGCAGCTGTGTAATGTATTTGTGTCAACACCCAGCATGTTATTTTATTTTTATTTTTTTTTGTTATTATGGACCAGAGCCAAACATACTCATGTGCATTTTATAAGTGAATTTAACGGATCTGGATCCAACTCTGTGTAAAGTACCCTTTTATGTAACAGCCCAAGAGGGGGCATGTTCATACAAATAGTACACCTAGGGGGAATTCACTAACTGACGATTTCTGCTGAGATTTCATATCGTCAGCATTCGTCAGTGATCTGAAATCGTCAGTGAATGGTGATGTATAGTATTCAGTAAGTGACGATTTCTTTTGACGGTATGTAATGTCTAACGAATGCTGACGATATCCATTGAC
>JABWIB010000369.1:122003-136552 GCA_016617825.1 Platyplectrum ornatum
ATGTAACATTGTATAGGCAAATGTACAATATGTAACATTGTACACGCGTATGTACAATATGTAACATTGTATAGGCATATGTACAATATGTAACATTGTATAGGAATATGTACAAAGGTGGTGCTATGTAAATGAAGACTGTAAATAATACACGTACCAGATACTCAGATGTGATTTGTATGCCTTGGATTCCAATAGATTCTTTGGTATCTTCAATTCCTGGTCTACACTACCCATATCTTGGGTATCTTGAACAGATAGACTTCCAAAATAACAAAGCCCATTTAATATTTTACACTGCTTACAGAATATAGCGGCAGAGCAAAAGCCTGATCAGTCTGAACATAAGTCACCCCAATACATTTTTACCAACTACTCGTTTTATCTTTGTCTCCAAATCTGTACCCTTTGGGCTATTGTCAGTTATAAAAGTCACTTTTCGACATGTTCCATTTATATTCTCCTATTATAAAACATTGATCTTTTTTCTTTGGGACTTTCATCTCTTGTTCCACTGTTTGGGATGGAGGGGCACGGGCGACGAGGTGACCTCAGGACTGGAATTTACGCCATGGACCATGCTGGTTAGTTTCCCTTACAAAAGAGGTCATCTTATTTGCAACAGGAGATGTACTAAATATTTAGGATGACAGTGTAAGTAGAATAGAGGATCCATAGTTCTTATAGCTGTGATTTCCAGTAAGGAAGGGTTTTAGAGTTTTTATTCCACTGATCAATTATACTTTATTGAAACTACATTTAGTAGTAATCTCTACGCACACTCACACATACACACATATACACTCACACACACACACACTTACGCACACATACACATAAACTTTGAAACCATAGAGATGTTTTTTAGAATGAAATGTCATACTACATCATATAAATGATTTAACGCAGTCTCTAAGGCAGCAACAGTGTAGTTATATTTGATTTGATTTGATTATTTGACACCCCTGTAGCCTCTTCTACCTTAAAGGGAATGCCTATCACATGGAACATGCCAGGAGGAAATAATACACTTATGTCAAATGTTCCTTCTTGCTCTGAAGATTATCCCGTATCCCCCGACTATATGTATAAAACAATGTGTCTGGGGATATCCTGTCTTCTCATCTGTGTGAATTATTTAACAAACAGGGAGCATGTGAGCAATACCCCAAGGAATAGCGTTATGCCAAAGTGCTGTGAATAGCTACTCCTGTCTGCAATGCATGTATGTACCATCTTAAATGGAAATATTCCTGGGGTTTAGTTTTCAGGTTATTTTTCCTCTAAATCATGAACTGTACCTCCTATAGATATGACACCAATTTTCTAAATTATAACATTGAACGAAATTTAAGTGGATTATTTTATGCTTTATAAAGGGAAATAAAATGAAAGATGAGTCACTCACGATGGGACAATGAATACTTGATTAGTTATGAAACATGACACAATACTTAATATCCTTTATCAATCAGTCACTTTGGAACACTTATATAAAGTCATTTAATATTATTCTTCTTCTTCTTCTTATTATTATTATTATTAATAATAATAATAATAATAATAATGATAAATACATTATTTAATACAGTCCATTTAAAACAGGACATGGAGACTGTCTGGAAAAATATTTATTATTATATGGATAATGTAATACTAGAGCTATTCAGAAAATAAAATTCCCTATAAAGGAAGCACAGCTAGAAGTAAAGTGTAAGCAAAAATCATCTAACCAAACATAATGTTCAATATTTCATATATATTTCCACAATCCAGTTTCAGCTGCAATAATGACTTTTAAAACAGCATTAAAATTACATTGAAAAGGGCCCTGAGCATTTGAAGTCGACTAATGTGCTGTAACAGTTTTCTTGGAAGACCTTGGACAAACAGATGACTAAGGTCAGCATCATGTAGCTTAGTCTTAGCCGGGATATACAAGATCTGCTAAAACAAAAAGAGGTGCTTTATTGCTGCCCTAAGGAAACCTCATTGACTTATAATCGGTATTGCATATTTATGTCAGCTGTACGTTACTTTCATTGTTGTCCTTTTATATTACATGTTCATAAAGTCTCATATTTAATCCTGTATATATTAGTCCATAATGAGTTTAATACAAATGTCACTGCCAAAGACCACTGGTGATAAACATTTCCAGGGAAGGTGGATATTTAAAGAACCACCCTTAGTACTGAGGTCAGGGGCTGTGTGTGTGTGTGCCGGGGGACTTTATACCATGAAGAGGGACTGCTGACTTCTTGCCTGTATACATACACTGGCTTCTGATGGTGCTTTCGGTAAGTGCAAGCAGGGCTGGGCTGGGACTAAAAATCAGCCTTGGCATTTAATACACACAGGCCCACCTAATCACCAATGAGACTGCTGATAGGAGGATGGCTGAAGCTCTCCAGAAGCACTTGGTAGCGGCCCATCACTCCAGTAGCCCAATTGGCATTTGCCAGAAGTGCCAGATGACCAGTCTGGCCCTAAGTGCAAGTATATGTAAATCAGTGTGATGCCATCTGTATCTGAGTAAAACTTTGCCTAGTATACAATCAGGCAATAAGAGTTTAAAAGAGACAATTACTTATTATAAACAAATAAACCAAAACACATTCCACGTCATTGAGAAAGAGCATCGAGATTTGCATGGGAAAGCACAATTTTCTAACTGCATTTAATGGCACGAAAATAATGTAATTAAAAAGTGTAATAAAGACAGGACTGGTTCCATCTGTGTGAACGTTTCCTACACATAAGACACTAATCACAGAAGTCATTTGGTAGAAACACTGGAAACAGACCAGTGGTGGTAAAGCGATAGTTATCTGGAATTTGAAGTGACTCTCTTCTATTCCCTTGTGCATTTATAAGGATAGTAAGAAGATCAATTTTCCAATGGTCTGTTCAAAGAACTAGGAAGAGAATATATATATATAGCCCTATGCACTTAATAACACATGCACAAAGCTATTTAGTTGTGTGTGCTTCCTAAACAAGCCTTTCTGTATACACTGCTAAAACTGCATTAACCACAATAGTTGTTAACTATCTAGTACAGGCACTAGATTTATTTTTCAGAAAGAATAGTGACAATTTCAGTTTAAATTCAGATTTTTTTGGTGTATATAAGCTTTTTTAATGAAGACGATTGTGCCAATCACATAATGTCTTACCAGTGTTTATGGTCAAATGATGCTGTCAAATCATGTGATATATTATCTTGCTGTTTGATTCTTCTTGGATGCTCCTAATTCTCACGACCTATGATGGAACTACGTCAGAATAATCAGGATAAAAGAGATTCACAGAGCTATGGGTAAGTCATGTCAGCCTGTATGTAAGAATTGCATACTTTTTATATATATCCCGGGACTGAAAACTCGTGTCTTTTTGTACGCGGCTCAATGAGCCGTGAACGAAAAAACGCGAGTTTTCCTTCCTTACGCAAACAGCGCGAAGAGGGATTGAATCGGCCCCTATGTCTTCAAAACAAGCAGATTACTGCTGGAGGACAATCAGGTAATGCTACATGTCATGTTTAAGCTATGTCCCACATCAATTACATATAAACCTTTATCTATTCATATAAAAGTTCTGTTTTCAGAATCAACTTAGTTTAACATTAAACATTCTTTAACACCAATTATTACAAGCTATGGACCGGATCCAGACTTTTGTAAATTAATTGATTTAGGCCCCCTAGGTAAAACCTGCACTCCAACCCCCGGTCCCGGTTCACGTAACAGAGGGGGCGCCATTGTTCTATAGAGGTGTGGCATATGCGCGGCTGGCACATTATTTACATGTGGGATATGATATAACCCAGCATGTAAATGGAGTCAGCTCTCCCCCGGGGACTTGCGCTGTAGGCGATCTCCTATAGTGGTTGTGCCGGCCCTGCTTAGTAGAAAAATAAATGAATTAACCTCTCTAACATTTAAAATGGCTTCTCTCTACATTAGTGTGAAGCTATAGGACAAATATATAATAATGCAGTGCAAAATATGACAGATAGGGCTTAAAAGCATTAGCAGATGTGGCAGATATTTGCAATTGCAGGCTTTAAATGCAACTTACACCCATATATACATACACACCATGCTTTTTGTAGAGACACCAACTTTTCAGAAGCCCTTGGTCTAAATTTACTAAGCAGTGAGATTGAAAATTGGGGATGTTGCCCATAGCAACCAATTTGATTCAAGCTCACATTCTCCAGCTTGGAAAATAAAACTGTGAGCTTGAATCTGATGGGTTGCTATGGGCAACATCCCCAATTTTCACTCTCCCGGCTTCAGGCCCTCTACTTGATCTCTCATTTCATTGGGAAATATAAAACGCTGTAAGTGTAGGGGCACTGTAAGACTATGCCAGTGGAGCATAGAAAACTTTGGAATAGTGCAGTAGAGACATTGGCCTCTAGTATTTACAAATTTCATTTTGAGGAGATAATGCTCCTTTTACCTGTTATTCATATTTACCAAGCATGCATCACCATGGAAAGCTGTTGTTTCCATGGCGATGCATGTAAACATCATGTCCTGTTCTTCTGACTGTGGGGCAGCGCTTCATAATATTTACATAGGTGGGAAGCAGAATTCCAGTGTTCAGGTTAGCGTCATCTGTAATAATTCTATATGCTGGACACCCCCTCCTCTCCCCTCTTATAACACTGAAGACGGCATCCCTATACATTCATTACACAGAAACCCCTCACTCTCTCCCCTGTGAGGGGGGGGGGAGACTTCAGTGTAGAAGACCCTCCAACATGACCCATTCCACCAGGTACATAATACTCCGCTCCTGGGCTTTCAGCTGTCACTCACCTGGTTATAACAAACTAACTGATTAATGTAACAATGGTGGTTACCATAGTAACTGATTGCTGGAAGTTCCAGAACAGAGTATTTTGTACCTGGTGGAATGGGTCATGTTGGAGGGTCTGGTGTAGTGAGAGGGGGAATCCAGTCGATCCTCTGTGTGAGAACTTCAGTGAAAGCTATAGAGGCCATACCGTATATACAATACTTGACTATCAGGTCAGTGTGCTGTGTCAGCAGCTACCCCCTCCCCAGCCCCCTCCCTGATCAATGCACAGGCAGCACATGAATGGAGTGTGCACTGGCTGTCGTGCAGCTGCTGGCCTCATGCAGTAGTCAGTGTGCTGTCTGCAGGAAGGATTCAGCACTGGTGCAGCTGCTGAGAAGCTGCGGACACAGGACGAGGTGATCAATCTCCTGCCCCCAGCAGCGGAGGAGGACGGATCTGCATCTCCAGGAGCTCTATACCCTGACCCCAGCTCTGGAGCCTCCTAATGGGACGGCTCAGTGTGCACCAGTGACAGCAGACAGCACATGTGGCTGCATGCCATAGAGGGAATGGCTGGGGTTCAGCACCCTGGACAGCATCTGGGCTGCCTGCGCTGGTGATGCCAGCCTCTCACCTCTCATCTCACCCATCATCATCCAGTCCCCAGGAGTTACTCATCCACAGTCCCTCATCGGAATATGCGCTGTAGGAAAAGTTTAGATAGGAGCAGAGCAGGAAAACGCAAGAAGAAGCTCTGAGCGCACGGCTGGTGTTCCTGCATGATCGGGAAGGCATGACGGCCGGAGAAGCATGTGTACCAGCAGCCAGATCATTGGGAGCCTCCTGGTGCTGTCTGTGCTGGAGATAGGACTGGGCTTGTCCAGCGTGGCGGTGGGAGCTGTCACTTTCATCCGGGTGAGGAATCGGACGGAGCCGCCGCTGCAGCTGGGAGACTCTTCTCCGGTATGGAGCGGGGCGTGTGTACGTTCTCTATATTCATCTACAGTCTCCCATAGGTGACAGCATGGCGAGTGTATGGTGCAGTGCTGTGACTCTGTGCACTGGTACAAGGGCAAGTCATAGGTACTGGAGGTCAGTGCATGAGACATGTACACAGATACATCCTCCTGTTTCCACACTCACATTACTATCCTGCTAATGTCATATTACACATTGTGACAGTGACTGTGACTGCTGATTACAGATAACTTTGCCATGACTTCTGATGGTGGTTATAGTAGTAACATCTCTCCACAGGGGGGTTTACAAATTCATATATAGGTGCACTATATAAAGTACATATTGGGTATATTAGGTGTCAGGGAATGGCATATACATTACATAGTGTATACAGTACATCGTGTGCCATCTCCAGACCCCTAATATACAACACATATATTACAGGATGTGCTATTCCTTTACCCAAGTTATACTTTATAATATGTACTTTATAGAGTGCGCCTTCGCCAGCCCCATGATATAGGGATAGACACACTAAATAAAGCACATATTGGGAATATTAGTGAAGGAATACATTATAGTATATAAATTCCCATATCAGACCTCTAGTTTACTTTATACAGTGTGCCATCTCCAGATCCTTAATATAACCCCCCCCCCCTCCCATGTAATACAGCTACATTGAGGGGGTACATTGCTCCACAATTCCTTGTTCAGAATACTTCATGCATGTCATTTATCTATTTCTTCTCATGCAGTCTCTCTCTTTCATATATTTAGAGAAGATATAAAGGATGTTTTAAAGTCTGACACTGAATCATAAATAAATAATACAGGAAAGGATTGGTTTATATATATATATATATATATATATATATACATACATACATACATATATAGCTCAGCAAACTAGTCTAACCCAGTTTCCATTAGTCTGGTGTTTAGTGTGTATTGATTGTGGGGACAGGTCTGTTGGTTATGAGAGGAGTCATGGAATACAATATGATGATACAATATGTTACAGTCTATTTAGCCATCTGTTCCTAGTCTGATTGCTGATGTCATGCAATATGTTAAACTACTGCTATACAATTTAGTTATCTTGTTATATTAGAGTTGAAAAAATAAGCCAAGGATCATCAACCAGACACCATTATATGATTATTTAACTATTGGAACTGGTTACATTGTAGCAAATAATGCAAATTGCAATTATTTGAAGATTCATTTCTGGCAGTGTAATTAGAGGACTGGCTAGTTATGTATGTTGTGTCATTTGTGTCATTTTGGTCATTAGTTTTATAACAGGAATGAATTGGCTTTTTTGTGGTGGAAAACACAGTTTTGATATCCTTCTTGGACCTATGGGTTAGATAATCATTATCTATAATGTCCTCGCTGCGTTTGTCATAAGTTTTTTCATTTCATGGTTTACATTTCATTATTATTATTAAACATTGAAATTATTCACAAAAGTCATATCTAATGAAGTATATCAGCATATGCAAATAGTTAAAGTACACATTATATAAAACCTTACTACTAAATATGGTAAATTCATCTAATTTGGTGATGGTTTATTGCTGTTTATGACATCAACAGATGTTTGAAACATAATAGTAATAATGCTTGAACAAATATACATATAAATATAAACACTTACATATACTATTTTCTACTAAATGATAATGGTGAACTAATTATAATAAATGATAGAACAGCATATACTATTCAGGCAATTTTTAATCTTATTGTCCACGGATTTTTAATAGCCAGTAAAATGTTACTTTTGAAAGTATCATTGGAAATAATAGAACAACAATGAATTATTACATAGATGTATTTAAATAGAGCTGAACAAAAATATCCATTCAGTGGCAGCATCCATTACTATTGGTTAATGGAGCACAGTTTGGTATATCCTTGTAACTTACCAGTAAAGTATCAGATATTGTCTTGGATGTTTCCACTACATTACACTACACAGACAATGGCGTGCTCGCTTTTTAACCACTAGCATTTGCATTATATTTCAGTTCAATCTGTTATCATAGATTGTCATGCCCAATGTTAAAAAGCGGCTACAATCTGAAATGCTAGAATTCATTAAAGTTCAAAGTTCAATGAGTTACCCCATTATGATTTCAATATAGAGAACAAAGTTGTGCCGTTTGTCTGGGAGCACTCACAGGAGTAACAATCCATTTCATTTTCCAAAATATAAAAAAAAAATAACATTTTTATAAATCAAGCAAAATATAATAAAAACAAATAGTAGAAAGTAAGGAAAATACATTTAAAATAAATAGTAGTAAACCGTTTCTGTGTTTTATTGGTGTCACATCTCAACCTCTTTAATAAATCTGAATATTTGAAATGCAACTGAGAGCTTAAATCTGACTGGTCGCTATGGGCAACATCTCCACTTTCCAATCTTAGTGCAATATCGCCGCTTAGTAAATATACCCCCGTGTCTTTTTATATGTGGCTCTATGAGCCGCAAGCTGAAAAGTCACATATTTTTTCCCTTACGCTGTTTGTGTAGGGGAGAAAATGCCATGCAAAGCCAAACCGAATCAGCCCCAAAGACTTGCATTGCACAGTTGGGTCAGCACTGAATTAGACTTGTAGTTTGACAACACCTGGAGAACTGCTGCTTGGTTAACCCTGCCCTAGGTCAAAGCACAACCTGCAGTGGATCTCTTCCAGACCCTTATCTCTTACCACCTACTGGGGCAGTCTGTTTGTCTTTATCCATTCAAATTGCACTTGTTGTAATAGTTAGAATGTTAGCTTATCCTGGTACATTTACTCTCATCTCTATTTTTTTTAAACTGAAAACTAACTATAAACCTGATGTGTGTGATAAATGTAGGGAAAATATATTATTGGGTGCACTGTCTGTGTGTGCGTGTTTGTATGTGTGTGTGTGTGTGTGATAAATGCAGGCAGAATGTATTACTGGGTTTATTATGGGGTGCAATATGTACCGTATGTGAGAAAACTAATGAGAATGCATTATTGGTTTCACTGTCTGTGTGTATGCATTAAATAAAGGCAGGGAGATCATATTATAGGGTGCACAGTGTTTGTAGGACAGAGGTAGGGAGAATGTATTATGAGGTGCACTATGTGTGTTACAGAAAAGGCTGCCATAGTCATGTCCTCAATGATTTGAACACAACTAGTTTACAGACTATGATTATGACTATGATTTGTGATTAGTGAAGGTAATAACCATGAAATTGAAATGTGATTTATCATAAATTTCCCACAATACACAGTTGGCACCACTGCCATTCAGACCCCCATGTCTAAGATATTTACATTTTGTAAATTGGAGGTGGGCTTACGTTTTACAGCCTTGGCGCGGTTGTGATTGGCGTGGACTGTCGCAGGGTGGCTTGTCTCCAGCTGCTACTTGATTGGTTTCTCTCTCCTTTTTATTCTGGAAGCTTCTGGCACTCAGGGCAGGTTACAATGGTACGGGGAGATATTATGATTCTTAGCTTCTCATGCGTGTATGTTATACTGACACATCCTCGTAACCAGGGCTCAAATTTGGTGTTTATGAAGGAGGAGGATATGGAAGAAAACATATATCTCAAAATTACAGCTGTGGAGGGAGCAGGGCTTATACAACTGGCGGAAAAAGTGGCGGTACCATACCTGACCAGTGTATACCGGCCCTTATTTATACTACTACTACTACTACACTATTACTTTACTACATGTCTGAGTCCTGGGGCTTCCAGAATAAGAAGGAGAAAACGTGTGGAGACAAACCTCTCTGTAAGATTGGTCTGTGCAGATGATGGAACATGTAAGAACCNTGTCTCCACTGCCGAGCAACAGCTGCAAAGCAAAACACGTATGTACACTTGCCAATGTGATGATTTTCTGCACTGCTTAATAAGTGGACGCTTCATATTGACAGTACTGTATGAAGATACGGATCTCAAGCAAGAGAGTGATTTATTAAGGTCTGCGGAACTGGATACCAGTAACTAATCTGTGACTGCTTTAAGGCTGAATTTATCTCAACTAGATGTATTGGTACTGACAAATGAAAATAGCTGGAATTAGGTGACTCATAGTTGCCAACTCTCCCTTAATATCAGGAAGAATCCCTGAATAGTGGATCTCTCCCTGTCTCCCTGAAGTGTTTGACAATCTCCTGGATTCAGTTCAGTAAGTCATGGCAGAAACTAAGAATGGGGTCCTGTTTCCCTGCACTGAGGACAATGGAAGTTGCCAATTTCAAGGAGGCCAAGATCTAATTAAAGACTGGCTGTTATCTAAAACAACATAACTTCGGTAATGCAGATAGAAATTAACAATACCCTTTGGTATATTATCAGTTAGCTGCCGTGACACCTATTTTAACCTTTCTATTACAGATGAAGAAGTCAGCCTTCTATTTAGCCTTTTGACAAATAAGTAATCACTGTCATTTGTGATAAGTAACATTTTTCCTGGTAGTGATAGACACACTTGTGGGTGAAACTATTCACAAAACCCCTGTGAAGGTTTAGATCACACACTTTTTGTACAGCATATTGATAGTGATTATCCCTGTAAACTTCCATCTTCTGCAGTTCTGGGCAGATGACATATACGCTCAGGGCCCGATTCTGTTGGGCCCAAAAACAGGAAAAAACGGGTTGTGCGCTTTTACCCGTATAGTACAGTAATGAGAATTTCTCATAATTTTATACTTGGCTCTATGAGCCTCGAGATAAAAAAGCCGCAAATTTTCTCATTTACACGGTTTGCATTAGGGTGAAAAGCCTTGCGTGAAGAACTTTGAATCGGGCCCTCAGAGTGCTGCCTAAAAGGCACAAAGGTCCTTAGTAATAATAAGCACTGGATTACAACTTTACAGCAAGTTTTGTGTTACCATAGTAAATCATTTGTGTTGAAACATTCGTGAATGGACCACGATAACTGATTTAGCAGGTGGGGAAACAGAATATAGTGCATTACTCTCTGACTATGACTTGAACACAGTGTGTTGAATGATTTCAGGACAAAGCAATATCTGAACTGTAAAAACTGCTCTTTTATACTTGTAGAAACAATGGAGACTTCATGTATATTGCTAGCAGAGGACTGTGGACATGTGTTGTCTTGTTTCACATATAGGAGCAATGTGTCATGCTGGTCTAATTACTTCCCTTTATGGATGTCTCATGTGGCCCATTAACTGGGATGGTCATCAGTGAGGAACTACAGTTCAACTACAATGAGGCCGACAATAATCTGTGCTTCGTGACACACACAACTTGCCCCATGGGTTTGGTTCACCGATCCAAACAACCCTATTTCATTACCATAACCCTTCCCTGACCTTTTCATTATGTTCCATCCCCTCCCTGTAGCGTGACATTAACCTCTACCTTCTATGCTTCAACCCCTCTCCGCAGCGTAACCCTAACCTTCTCTTTCTCCAACATATTCCCTCCCTGCGTCCTGACAGTAACCTTCCCCTTCTACACCCTATCCTCTCCCTGTCGCCTAAGCCTATCCCTTCCCCCCTCTAGACTCCATCTCTTCCCCTTAGCCTAAACCTAATCTCCCCATCTAAGCAACATACTCAGTTAATCCTAATTTGGTCGGGTCTGCACTGTGGTGTATCTGGTATCCGTCTAGGTATAAAGCATCAAGAATGTAGTCTGGGCAGAAGCATCGGGAAAATGATTGGGAATATTTTGGGAATTTTGTTACCAAATCATTGTTAAACTTTTAAAATACTTACATTTTCCAAAGAAGAGTCTGGGTGACGACTGTCCTGCCCGCTTACCACTTTGCCGCTAAGTAGACAAACTGGTAGGCATTGAGGTTTTTTTAATTCTTATTTTTTTAAAGTTACATTTTGCCCCGATCATGGCGGGAAAAGTGGTGTGGCAAGGGCATGGGCGGAGCTTAGCAAAGCCAGAGGTGGGGCTTATTTAACTCGTTTTCAGCCCCCTCAGTGTTGGATGGTATGAGTTAGGCCTTGTGGATGGAGGCATTTAAACTGTACAGTGAGGGTGGGGAACTTGTCATAAAGATATTTCTGCACAGGGCTTTTTGCATTGGGCTGTGTGTAATCGGAGTGCTGAGTGCTTAGGAGTGCTTAGGAGTGTACTGTCACTAAGTATATCCAGCTGGAAATCCAAGATCCAAAGATCTTTTGGTCTTATTGGACGTGTGTAGTCGTTACAACAGGAATGTGGTGTGAAAACATGACTAGGATTTTAATAAACAATCAAATTAAATGTCATCATAAAGTAAATGAATATTAGATTAGATTAGTGGAATGGAATGTTGCAGACATATTTTCATACAGGGAAATTGATCAGAGGTGTGAATGTTGTGCAAAGAACATTTTAGAAGGGTATTGTACATGCACTGACGATATCCTTGCTTTCCTTTCCCTGCCCATTATCAGTTCAATATAGGAAAGTATAACTTATATATAATTTCCATTTACATCCTTTACCTTATAACCAGCGTCCTGATCACCTACAAGAGCATTTACTTTGTCCCTATAGATATATTACTGCAGAGAAAAGAAGTAGGAGCCAAGTATTATATACCACTTGAAAGAAAGTTCTCACATACAGAAGTGACACTTTATAATGTTTCTAAAATACTGTCAGTAATTCTGAAAAGTTGCAGTTCCAACAGCAACAGCTAGGTGGCGTATCAATGCAGAAGCTAACCATTGACAATGGCAGGACAACCCATGTGCTGTTATACATTAGTGCAGCCATTTGACACATTTCCTGAAATCTACACATGGCAGAGACAGCCATGCATACCGCGATATGGCTATATATTTTTTTTTAAACAATTTTTTATTGAAGTTCGACTCCGTACAATGGAATACCAATAGTAGAGAAAAATACAGGTACACAAAAGTATAATATCAACCGTCTGGTTAAGGCACAACAGTTATCTATAATATTACCAAAGAAGAAAAGCTGAGCATAGCCGTATCAACGGTAGGCCCTAAGAGGCAGGGAGATACCGGAGAGACACCAAAGTTACGGGGACCGGGGGGGGGTCAGGTAGCCAGATCGGGGGTTCAGCGTTAATGGCTCGGGAGGCGTACCATTCAGTGTGGCAAAAGCAGGAATGAATGGCCCGTTTAATGGGGAGTAGCAAGGTATCTATAAAGTTTTTCCATAAGAGAAACAATTTGCCCACCGACAGTTCCTTGTGCAGGGAGGCCTCCAACCACTCCATCCTAAAAATGTAGTACAGTTTAGAGGTAAATAGTTTTAAAGTAGGAGGGGTGCGGTGGATCCACATGTGGAGGATGCTTTTACGCGCAGCCGCCGACAATATTAGTAACATGGTTTTGCTGCTTTTTGAACACCGAATTGCAGGGTCGAGGATACCGAGCACCGCCCATTGAGGCGTAAGGGGAGCATAATTGAAATGATATGGCTAAATTTTATAAAGTGTTACATCTGTATCATTAAGAAGAATCTGGTATATTATAATGAGATTATATTATTCAACCATTTGTCTGTAATTGTGTGTGTGTTGTTTATTTAATCAATTACTTTCCTCCAACTTTTCCATTTGGAACCAAATCTAAATGAATTCACAATGTAAACCTCAACATGTAACGTGCTGCAGTCTCATTTTATGTATTGTTGTAGGCTTAGCATTTCCATAGTACATATAGGTGCTTATCCCAGTGTCAGTAATAATGCTCAGGTAAAGTGCCACTCTTGATGATTTGGTCTGAGCATATTCTGCAGCTGATGTAGTTGTGTAAGTGACCACATTTATTATTTACATGCCAGTATTTATTGTAAGGATTGGATGAATGGGTGAAGTGTAACCCTAGTACCTGGTACTTCAGCAGCATCACTATGGCATGTTACCAGAAGTCACGTAATGGAGTAATACACAGATTGATAAATCAATAATAGAATTGATAGGTATTGGTTCATTAGGTCATAGGTTCATCCAGGGGTCAGTCTATGCAAAATTTATATCTAGTGTTAAAATATTTAAAATACTTAAAATCAAATCTAAAATGACAAAGTGAATATTTCTTTATGTATTAATGTCAGAGTTGCCTAGTTTGTCAAGGATGAGTTTCAAGTATACCTACCAGTATCCCGGGAGAGTCTGCTAATCTCTTGGGAACTGGGCATAACATTACTACAATGTCCGGGTAGGGTTGCCACTGCTTGCCCGATTATTAAGCCAAGAGGCATGTATGTGCTGGTATATTTTTCTTCCCAATTGCCGACCCCCAAAAAACTACTTTAAGCACTGACTGCAATGTGTCCACCACCAGGTGGTCTCTTCATCTATAAGTAATACTTGTCGTTGCTGAGTATATATATGTTTTTACCACCCCATGTCCATCAGGCTAAAGAAGTCAACACAACTCCCTGAACAATAGCAGCTGAAAAGAGCCATCACCACCAGGTGCCAGTAGCGTCAAAGGCTCATTCATTGCTCTACCAGGTGACAGGGGCAGTCATGCCCACCCAAGAGGCCCATAGGATGTGCCCAACAGGGTGTGAATATCGCTCTCATTGGTGGCCAGTGACAACATGTCCTGGCTCCTGGACAGAAGAAGGTTGTGAACTTAGACCCAAGCTACAATCCTTTTTACCCTGGCTCAGTGGTTGAAGCGGAAATTTAGAAGTGGTGGTATGGACATTTAGAAGTGGTGGTATGGACATTTAGAAGTGGTGGTATGGACATTTAGAAGTGGTGGTATGGACATTTAGGGGTATATTTACTAAGTGGTGAGATTG
>JABWIB010000370.1:11286-23041 GCA_016617825.1 Platyplectrum ornatum
ATATCACTTGGCTTTTTCACAAACATCTCACGATCGGAGTAACTTTAGGAGTTGTGCTTGAGAATTTCACTTTAGAACGAATTCTGTTTTCAGTTTATACTGTGCAATGATTGGTTTAGTCCAAGTCTACACTTTTACCTGTTTTACTTTCTCCCAANCTCTGGATCAGCCCCTTAAAGCTTTATTTGAATACCACAAATTGGTCTCGGGTGCATCATTTATGCAGAATATAGACTGGCTTTAAACATATACCATAAAGCCACCTGGCTGACTTCCTTCTTTAATTCACTGCATTACTATAGAGCTACAACATAGACAAGTCTATGAAAGGGAAAAAAGACTGTTATAAGGCAATGTTTGCTTATGTGTTGTTTGGTATAATAAATTATACTTTTTATAAATTCATTATTTTAAATTGTTTTTATTTGGAAAGTCTGCTGTTAAGTCAGATGCCCTTATCTGTGAAAACACAAAAACGAATAACAAAATGTGTGTGCTCAGTCCATGTAAAGCAAAAAGTGTTGTGTAATGTCTCATATTAGACTGCAAAAATAAGTATTATGTGCAATGCAGACAATAAATTGAAATGTGTGCAAACCGTTTCTATTACCCCGTTCAGATTGCCTAATAAAGCCGTCGTTTTCAGCGAAAACTACGGCCCTAGTGTAAAAGGCGCCTTTTCAAAACGGCGCCTGAGGATCGGCGGCTTCGCCGGCTTTCTTAAAGCAAACTGAACGCGTCTGGAGCAGGCATGCCGGCTCCAACGCGTATCAGGGGGGTGATTGGCCTAAAAAGACATGTGATCATTACGATCACAGTCTTTTTAGGTTACCTCCCCTACACACAGGATGCCGGCTTCACTGTAAAGCCAGCGTTTCCTGGAAGTCTTTTTGCTGTAAGCCGCTGATTTCGGCTCTCCCTGCAGCTTTTTGACCGCTCGCAATGTGAACGCGGTATATGTCACTGAAAAGAATGGTTTTCGGCAGAGGCTTTTAGCCAGACGCTCTGTCCTGCTTTTGGGGGTGCCCGGCTCCAGATTTCTATTTCTTTTCCAAATCTCAGCGCAACACAACCTTAGGTTTGAGTCAACATCCTCTAATGTGCCATGTCTGAAAAAGCATATATGTCATCTAAAGCTGGTTCCAGGAACAATGAACTTAATGTATTATAATACTATTGTGCCTTCCACATTAACAAGATCCCATCCCATCTTTTGAGATGTCTAATACTGAACTGTAATTGTGAAACAACTGAATGATGGAATCATGAACAAGAAATGTTTTCAGAACCACAATGAATTCATGGTACCATAAATACATATCAGGTAAAGGGGCCATATCTAGAACACATTGCATTCATAGTTCCTGTCATCTTTACACTATTAACAGTTACCGATACATAGTCATCGTCTGTCCTCAATGGTTACAATTACAGAAACTGTAACCATTAAGGATTTCATTATTTGCAAGGACAATAAAACACTAACACTAATATTATACTGAATTATGGAAGTGATTTACATTTTAAAACCCATATGAATCACGTGTGTGTAGTTGCACATGAAACTCAGTACGTGTTTTAACCAAGCACATAACTTGTGTACAAGCAAATAAAATTTCCATTCATCCTGGATAAATGTACAAAACTGGTATAAAATAAATAAATGAATGCACTGAAAAGGCTTTAGTCATTCTAAATCCAGTTTTCTAGTTTTATCCAGTACAGAAGAACATTTGCCTAGTATGACAGCTGCAGTACAGCTGAAGTCTAAGTTTAATTCAGTGCTGGTCTGCTTCAAGGTTGCAATCTCTTCCCTTAATAAGTCTATTCTTCCAAACATGTTCAGCCGGGACAGTAGTAGGAGTAGAAAACTAAAAGGGGTGGAGAGTATGCAAGGAATATTTGGACTTTTTAAACATCAAACTGGATTCAAGTCAACTTACTTAACTTGTGACCTTCTCAGCTGCTAGATCAAGTTGTTATATCAGGCACTTGGCCAAGACAAAAGGCAAGTAGATCTGCAGCCAGTCAATACATGAATGGAGAAGGCACTGCACTGCATTACGACTGCTGTCTCACTGAGGAAAGGTTGGTTTAAGAAAATAACAAAACCTATTTTATATGTAATATGCGGCTTATGAATTATGATGTGATAAATTTCAATGTAAGGTATGAGAGAAGGAATGCTTAATCATAAGAATGAATTATGATCACTTCTGCAACAGTAACTAAGAACATGCACTTCATTTTACATTGCCTTTCTAAATGTTTTATTGGTTTGCAGTATAGGAGATGAATAGTCTATGGTTTCATGTTCGCAGTTCTCTTTCTAGCAGAGTATTTTTTTAATTGAAATAAGATATTATAAAACAGTTGACACTGCAGGATCATCATCCAGGAATATCATTTATGAGTGCCCAGGAAAACACTTCAGTAAAGGAATCCCCCGGTTTGCAAAGGAACGAAAGAAGATGTCCAGGAAACAAAATAAAGCCAGTGGTACAAATGGGTTTATTTCCTATTCCTATGAGCTCTGCTTAGAGGGTTATTCATTTTATTCAATATAGATCATTCTGCATGCTCTGAAGTTTGTTAATGGAAGCCCCCCCCCCCATAACAATGAAGTATTGTTCTCCATTAAACAAGCTGTAAAACTGGAATGTACACAAAGAAATATTTTATTAAGAAATAAAAAAAACTGTTCAAAACTGAAATGTACAAAAATTATTTATAATCATGTTTTAAATAATATTCATAGTTTGCTTTCAGGACAAATTCAAAACACCGATCCGATTTAAGATTCCCAAGTTCATCTGACTGAAGCAGGACATTTACATCGGGTAAGTAATCATTAAGGTTTTTCCCTGTAGAAATAAAAGCATTAAAACATTTACAACTGCATTAAGAACACGAGGCATACGAAAAATGAATGTAAAATATATAAGGTATGTGTAATTACTTGACATCTAAGAAAAACCAGTGAATATCTAAAGAATAACTACTCAGGCTACCGCTAATATTAGATATTTATTTTACACTTATCAGTGTGATCGTCAACTTACCATGTAATTGTGGGGGGGCTTCTAAATACTGCTATGCCTTAAGTACTGATGCATAAATCTCTTAGTATTTTGCAAGATTTCATAATTATTTTCAGTTTAAAACCACTGAAATCGAATAATTCTGATTTGATAAATTAGCTCACACAATATTAGACCACCCTTAGCCTACTTGAGGCTATACCTTTAAATCAACATCTCAAAGGTAACTATTTAATATTTAATGAGCAGATTTCCATAGCATATAACAATTTACGATTGTGATCCTACAATGTGAGGGTAGCACACTCCCCCAGCACTCTACCTTGACTGTAATGCTTTTAAAATGGGCTTAGCCAAGCCCTTACTGTACAATTTAGTGACCTCCCCATCCAACATGCCATCCTAAAGTAATCCAGCATGGAATTCAGGATCAATATGTAAGCTTCATGTGCACACTTGCATTTCACATGCATATATAGGTTGTCGCGCAACAGTCTGAGTTCGGTCCATCCTCCTTAATTGTTACAAAAAAGTCTTGCTTATAAAATAACTTTAAAACGTACACCATAGCACATATGTGGTTATGTGTATTACTAATATGATCATACAAAGAAAACTATGATTTATGATGTTTATACACTACCTCCACTTATTAGTTCCTGAAGCACTTTAACAAAAATGGAGTCTTTTGTTGCTTTTATTGGGTCATCTTTCCCATCCAAAGTGGACCATCTGTAAATAAGAACAATAAATACCTGGCAGAACTATGTATACTGCATCATTTATATACACACAAATTTCATTGGAAATGGTCTTGCCAAAATTCCACGTTATATGTACCTCCAGCCTAGTAATTTTACACTCTAGTGTATATAGTAAATATAAGTAGAAGTTACTTTTTCAAATATAGGAAATACAGGAATTTTGGAAGAGATTTTGAAATTCTGAAGGCATTTGTAAGCTCAACACACAATGACGATGATGAAAACTATAGCTAAGATGCGTGTAATATGGAGATGCTGTATATAAAAAATTATATTTACCATACCCATAACTTTTATAAAACATATTCTGGCACCACAGGTCATTCTGCCCCATCAGAATAATGCTGGGGAATTTAGGAATAAAATGTGTCATTCTCAGGGTATACCTACTCACAATAGACACATATTCAGTATAAACCATAATTGATGTGAAGCTTAAAACTAATGAATTTTAGAGTAACAGACTGCATCAACTTTTATTTTTACCAAGAAAAGTCTCCTTATAGCTACAAAACTATTTGTTCAAATGTCTCATCCGCACAGAAATTTGTCCCCANAGACAATTATATACATATATATATAGTGTGTGTGTTTTTTTTATTTAATTTTTTTTGTCTCATGTACACATTTTCACAACAACTTGAGGCAACAAGCGAATTAAAGCAGGGATTTACTAAAAGTAAAATCAATCATAAATATATATAATACTCACATATCTCTCTTTATAGCTTTGCACAGTATTTCCTGCTTCAGCTCTGCTGTATCTACCTCTTCATCCTTGAGCAAATAAATAGGATGTTAAGCTGGAAGGATGAGCACTAACAGAACAGTGTACATTGTTGCCACCTGACATCAGGTGATTCAATATGGAAACTACGGGTAAACATCTACAATTTGGATCAGACCATGTTCACAGGTACATTAATATAAAAGGTAAAAACACCAAATAGAAGCAAAATAGAAATAAGAGCTCTGACCATTGTTCATACCTCACCAATATACTCCAGCAGATCAAAAGCTTTCATGAAGTCCTTTTCATTTGCCCTTCTGTTCTCCTCACTTATGTATAGCTGTGACATGAAACCACAAACATTAAGTACACCATTATTTTTAGCCTGCAATTCATGTAACTGATATGATGTACTGGCCTTTTGTCTTCATCCAGAGCTTTTATATATTATTAAGGTCTGTATGCAACAGATTAAGTACTCATTCAGTATTAGCAGCAGTACAGTGATGCTACTGATTGTAGTAGCCACTTGCAGTTTTTTAAGGTATTCATATTTAATACAGATGGCAAATCCAAATATTTTACTCACTCAAATGAAAAGTTTAAATGAGGGCTGCGCTGTTACTTAATAATGTGGCAATAATGGGGTATATTTACTAAGCAGGGAGATTGCAGTGAAATTCGAATTTGGGGAAGTTGCCCATGGCAACCAATCAGATTTGAGCTCTCAGTTTCATTTTACACTTTGGAGAATGTGAACTCAAATCTGATTGGTTGCCATGGGCAACTTCCCCAAATTCGAATTTCACTGCAATCTCCCTGCTTAGTAAATATACCCCAATGTGCCAAACAGAAAACAATTTAGGCTGTAAAGTCAGTCGTAGGGAAGAAGTTATTTGAACAAAATAATACAATGGCTTGGTAATTGCATACCTTAATTAATTCTAATGGGGTCAACACATTCATCACATTCAAATCCAATCTTTTATCCTCTAACAGCTGTTTAGGGAGGGTCTCTTGGTGTAGAAGGAAACTTTCCTGGTATGAAATTTCTACAAGAAAACACATTTTTCTTCATCCAATTTACAAAGCTAACAAATCTTTGCATGGTTTTTGGAAACTTCTATGTGGTCAAGCAGTTCTTCAATAACTTTAGGGCACGTACCTTCAATCTTATCTTGCAGTATATGTTCAGAGAAATCAGATGCTAAGGCAGCTAATTTACTCAGCCCCAGCAATGTTTTTTTCTTGCTAAAGTATCGGGCCTCCATGTTTGCCAGTGTTTGTAATGTTCTGTGTGCCTGCATAAAGGAGAGAGAAAAATTAGGGTCTGCCCACCAGAGGCAAATACACCCCATAGGGGTGTATGTTCAACGGAAAGTATAATAAAGTACAAGTATAATAAAGATGAAGTATGTAAAGGAGGAACAAAAACCCAGGGACATGAATATACAATCTCTGTAGCTACAGTGATTTAATATTTATTGAAGAAAACCCAGTTAAGTTAGCAACCTGTTGTCTAGTACACATTATTATATTTATACTGTAAGAGTAGAAACACAAGAAAGACTCCTTTGTAAGGTAAGGTTTTTAAATGCCCACTTACCTTTTCAAAGTCTTGGCTGTTTATGTCATGTAACCAGCTGAGATGTTCATGAGCTTGCAAGAAAGAAGCCAACTGTCCATGCTGAGAAACTGGCTGAGACAAAAGCTTTCCACGTTTTCCTTTTTCCAAATACCAACGGAACAAGAAATCGGAAAAATTCTGAAGAAATGGAGATTACTAACATTAGCGCAGAACAATCTCAAAAATCTAGTGACTAGTATTCCTGCAAATTTACATTTAATGCTAAACATTCTTAGAAATATTTAGCAATAACACTAAATATTACATAAAATCAATTCTGAAGCATTACGGTTGTAGGTATTCTTTATGTAGTCGCAGGCACACTTCCAAGCTGGTCAATGTGATTAATGGGATTTAGACGATCTAGTAACTGAAAAAACAGCTGCCAAAGGGTGTCCCCTGACAGTTCTCTTCTCCAGTGAGCATAGACAAGCGTTATATCATTTTGTTGTCCTGACTATAATTTATAGAATGAACATAAAGCTGTGCAGCTTGTGAGCAAAGTGTTTTCTCAGCATGTTACAGAATTAAAATTCACCTGCACCCATCACATTGCAACATGGTTTTTCTCAGGTCTACACTTGCAAAAAAAAAAAAAAAAGGTGTAAGTGCAACTCTGGATCAGCCCCAAAAGGTCTTAATTGCTTTTAATTCATTTTAATTAATTTGAATTAATTAATTTTAATTTTGATTAGCAGGACTTTTTCCTGTGATTAAAGATCTAGCGTTTCTTTACTTGTTAGAGTTATTAAATAGTTTGATGCACTTTTTGACTTTTGCACATCTTTTTCAAGACATGACTGAGCACACATTTTATACACATTTATCTTAAAATAAAGGCTTTACTGGAGAATGCAAGTTCAAATCTGATTGGTTGCTATGGGCAACATCCCATCCCTCTAACACAGCAGTCAGCACGCTCTGTATACCTATAAAGGGTAAGGGAAAGGACAGAACACAAAGTGTTCATTGTAGCAGCCAGTTGGAGCGCTCCAGCGGATACGGCCATCTTAGAAGCTAATCCTGCTGAAGTTACCCTACCACAGGGTAACAGTCACAGGCACAGGAGTAGACCACTGTACTAGTCTACAGCGCCACCATTATATATAAGCAGAAAAGAGCCTATCGTGAGATAGGTTTAACTAGGGCTCCATAGCATCTGGATCAACCTAGCTTTCGCAGTGTCCCACAGAATGAGACTTAAAATAAAATTATATAAAATGTATGTATCGTTGACAGCAGTTCACTATATACATACAAAACACTTACTTTTACTATAGAAACAGGTTATTTTTACATCTGGTGTCTGCAAACAAATTCACTTATTTCACTTGTTTTCATTTCATATGGTATAAATCATTAACATAATTATATGTGAATTATATACACACCTTATCTGCAAACTGAGTCATGTATCGTTGCAGTCTGCTCTGGTTGTCGGTACTCTCACATATTTGCACCAAAATATCAAAATCACAAAACTTTTCGGCAAGACTGGAAGCCCACTGGTGCTGTCCTAAAGTCACTATAGAGTAAAGACTGCATTAAGTTATATGGTATTTGTGACTTAGCAAACTTCAAAGCCAAATAGATATTGTCTTATAATCAGTATAAACATTTCCCTTACAGAAAGGCGTTAAGAGTTCTGATCTCTTCTGAGAATACTCTGTTTCTAGACTGATGTATCTTTCTTGATCATTTGGTCGATCCACAGATTTCAACTGAGTAACATAATCATCAAGAAAATAATTTAGCAGTGCCACAAGCTGCTCAATTAGTTCCATGCGAAGTCTGGAGTCTGCCTGAGGGTAGACTTTTTTCAGAATTATATCATGCTGCCGTGTAATCACCGTACGGATACCTGAAGGTCCACTGGAAGCTGAGATAGAAAAATAAGATAAGTATATATTAAGCTTGCATCAGTGCCTTCCCAATAAAGACCGTGAATTTTCTAAATTATAATTCTACATACCTGTCCATGGAATATACTCTGGGTCTCTTTCTGTATGTTCACTATTATACAGAAAACTTTTATTCTGTCGATACTCACATGCTGCATGCAACATATCCTATAATACAATGAATCTTTATGTAACTTTTTACATGCGATATATAAACCTCCACATCTCAAAAATCTCCTTCACATACACATTTTATATTTACAATAAATAAATCAGCACCTTCACTGGAACATATAATGCATGTTAGATTAAACCTAGTACCTTCAAAATCATGTTCACATCGACTACAATATTTGCCCAATCTTCTGAGTCCATTGTTGTAGTTTTTAAGTCGGTTTCCTCTTTTTCAATAAAACATTCAAAGATTGTATCAATCTGTGACACCTAAAGTGGAGATAAAACAATCACAGTTGTAAACAATATAAAATAGCTAACTATACATATTTTACAGTAGGTTGCTTACTTACTATATTTATAACCATATCCAATTAAGGGGTTTACAAAAAGTAGTAGCTGCATATGATTAAGATATATTATATTTTAAGAGATCTCCAATATTTCAGACATTCTTAAAAGAAGATATTTTACCTCTCTAAAGAACACATCAGCAGCAGTAAGATTCTGTGGGACAGGACATTCTCTTTTGTGGAGAGCAAGCTGTATAACGGTATTAACCAGTGCAGGATACTTGGTGTGGTGGTTTTTTAACACTATTGCAGCTGATAATTTTTCAGCATGCTCACAAAGCAAAAGACGTGTCGCAATAGCAATTCCTCTTGTCTGACTTGTGCTTAAGCGGCCAAACAGACCAACCTGAAAAAGCAAACAAGAAACTTCACATAACATCCTAAAAACAGTCCACCATTAGCAAGTCTGTAGAATAAGCAGGTGAAGGAAGCAAGCTACATAGCGAGAACAATGAACCGATATAAAATGAATAAAAATGTTTGTCTTGTTTTCTGCTTCGTATAGTTAAACAAGTAACTTAATATTGGTTTATGTAGTCAATTTGTCTAAGCATATTAAATTAATTGTCGCGAATCCATTCCAGTGTATTCAATTCTAACAATATCAATGTATTCAATTCTAACAATTGCCCAAATAGTGGTCTTAAATGTATCCTGTAAGCAGTAATCATAATAGTTGCATTCTTTATTTACAGAATACTTAGTATTATTATTTACAAAATGTTATTTTGATACACTATCTTCTTGTATCATATCTCATGTAAAAGGGAAACTGGATAAAGGAAAATGCCTAGGAATAGCTGGAAATCTATCTCATTATTTGCATCAGCATGTCCTTCTCTGGCACATTTATCGGACATCTGCTCAGCTCTTTCACTTGTAGAGGCCCATCCTAGCTAATAAATGTAAAGGGTTTTATTTAATTCTTATTCATGAAATAAAAACTGGGACAAAGGTAAAGACTAACCTCATGCAGAAATTCCAAGAAGAATGCATGTGCCTTCATTTTATCTTCCAACTGATGTAAAAGAATCAGGGATTTATTACTTAAGCCAGCTGCCTCTGTGAAGAAAAATACAGCGAGGAGTAATAAACTTTTTTATATTTGACACTGTCATGTTTTCTAGGTAATAGTAATAATAATAATAATTATATGGATACTAAAAAGTAAACATTTTGCTAAAGCACAACAAACAAGCTTTACATATGTGGTATAAAAACCATTGAATACAAATCACATGCCATACAAATTTAACTTTAAAATCCATAATGTTACAGATATGTCAATATGGCAGCAGTAAACAGGTCACATAGGGAGATAAAAGAACCAGTTTTCCCAACTCCATGATTTTTATTGTTTTTAAACATTTGAATGCATACATTATATTCATAAACACACAATAGGTCCTGCTGTTAAAAAAAGAATATGGGGAAAACATTAACAAAACAAACAAAGAAGAAAAGGGTTTTGCACAGACTGCTCAAATATTATCTATTTCCATAATGAGGGGGTGCTATCAATGGTAAAACAGCAAACCTAAACCATAGTGGAGATAGAGTGGAAAAACATCCCCACTCCCACCACTAGAAGACCATTATAGTGATGCACACCCCACAGAGTCTAAAATATAACTTTTAATAAGATTAGCTAAAAATAAACCAATAAGTCAATACATTAGTTAGTTAAATACCAGAACAACCACCAAAAGACCATTCTGTTAAATGTTTAAGAAATATTGCTCATATATTAGCTAAGTCCAAAGGTTAAGATAACCTAGGATAATAGCTAGATGCTAAAATCACAGCACCTCCACATTAAATAATATATACACAAAAGAAATACACAAACAGACACAAAAAAATGATGAATGGTTAAGGCCTGCAATTATGCCATGCATGAAACTTCAGTAGAGAGTAGAGAGGTACTCTTCACTCCACTGGGGAGCCCTATTTGCCCCTAAATGTGTACTGGGTCTCACACTGAATAACATGAATATTACTACATGGATAAATAGATGCTTAATAACATCGCCCAATAGACATCAAAAATAAGCACATAGCTGTAGTATAAAGGGAGGCACTTAGCATTCAGTGTATTCATCCGGTCTCTGGTTGTCACAACCCGCCGCCGACGCGTGTTTCGCCGGATATACCGGCTTTGTCAAGGAAGCAGCACCTGAGCCTTGACAAAGCCGGTATATCCGGTGAAACACGCGTGTCGGCGGCGGCGGGTTGTGACAACCAGAGACCGGATGACTTAGCTAATATATGAGCACTATTTCATAAGCATTTAGCAGAATGGTCTTTTGGTGGTTGTTCTGGTATTTAACTAATGTATTGACTTATTGGTTTATTTTTAGCTAATCTTATTAAAAGTTATATTTTAGGCTCTGTGGGGTGTGCATCACTATAATGGTCTTCTAGTGGTGGGAGTGGGGATGTTTTTCCACTCTATCTCCACTATGGTTTAGATATATGGGCAAAACATTGTTACTTCCACAACCACCCACCAATACTTATATTGTACAACTTACCATCGGGTACAGATTCAGTCCATCGGGGGTCTGAAGCTGGATAGTCATCTACTAAGTCCATGCTTATCTGAGATACTGCCTGATCTAGTTCATTATGAGTTTCCATGTCCATTTCAGGAGGGAATAGACTGTCCACCTCACACTGTGCCCCAAACGTATCCAACCTAAAAAAAGTAATGTTAGACCATTCATGTAAATATCATCTAAGATTTCACAAAAAAGTACTGATGAGGCTCACACAATTCTGGAACATAAACTGCAACAAAATAAAGTTTGTAAACCACTGTGCTATACTGTTTGCTTTGCAATAGCTACACTATCCAGTTACTATTTACTATTATATACTATTTCAAAAAGGCCAGTGACAAAAAGGTTAATATCTTGATCCGGTACAGTGCATATAGAGCTGGACATAATCGGATTTTTTATTACTCACCGTAAAATCCTTTTCTCTTAGTCCATTGGGGGACACTGCAGATACCATGGGGTTAGTAGGTGGACTCTGGAGTCAGGGCACTTTAAGAACAAAAGTGTTACTGGTCTGCTCCTCCCCTACTAAGCCCTTCCCTCCGGGAAACAGACCAGTTTTGTCTAACCAAGCCTCATAAAAGAGGGCATATCAATTGAAAAC